>JAODAL010022784.1:0-63985 GCA_025379985.1 Phyllomedusa bahiana
CCCCTGTGGCCCCCTATCCCTGCCTTTGTGGCCCCCTATCCTGCCTGTGGCACCCATATTACTGCCTGTGGCGTCTATCCCTCCCTCTGGCCCCATATACGCCTGTGCCCCTATAATCCCTGCCTGTGGCCCCATATCCCTGCCTGTGGCCCCCATATTACTGCCTGTGGCTCCCATATCTCTGCATGTGGCCCCCATATTAATGCTGTGGCCCCCATATACTGCCTGTGGCCCCCATATCCCCTCCCTGTGGCCCCCAATTTTACTGCCTGGGGCCCTATATTACTGCCTGTTGCCCCTATAATGCCTGCCTGTGGCACCCATATCCCTGCCTGTGGCCCCCATATTACTGCCTTGGCCCCCATACCCCTGCCTGTGGCCCCCTTTTCCTGCTTGTGGCCCCCTTAGACTGCCTGTGGCCCCCAATACCCCTGCCTGTGCCCCTAAAAATGCCGGGCCTGTGGCCCCCATATGCTGCATGTGCCCCCCTATACTGGCTGTGGCCCCCTAATCCCTGCCTTGGCCCCATATGCTGCCTGTGCCCCTATAATGCCTGACCGTCCCCCCCATATACTGCCTGTGGCCCCATTCCCTTGCCTGTGGCCACCATATCCCTGCCTGTGGCCCCCATATGCTGCCTGTGGCCCCCTATACTGCCTCAGTGCCCTCTTTTCTGCCCCCGTGCCCCTATATACCTTCTTGTGGCCCCTATTTACTGCCTCAGTGCCCCCATATACTGCCTCAGTGCCCCCATATACTGCCTGGGCCCCCCTATATACTGCCTGTGCCCCCCTATATTACTGCCTGTGGCCCCTATATACCTGCCTGTGGCCCCATATACCTGCCTGTGGCCCCATATACTGTTTCCCAGTGCCCATATAACCTAACTGAGGGGACTGCTATACCTATAATTAAGGAGTTGCTGGAAATGGGAGGATTCTAAGATATTGGTGTGCCAATCCTCAGGGACGAGTATTGGCGGGAGAAATCAGCATGAAGGTGTGAACGGAGGGAGAAGAGAAGGGAAGGTAAACGACGCTGATCAGAAAAGACTTTCTCCGTGAGTCACTAAATGTAACTGCAGTGTAATCACTTATATGTCTGCAGAGCGTCTACATACAACTAGTAACTACCCCTATATGGTCACTATATGGCAGTGGTATATGTCTTCTGAGCCTGTGTACAGTGATAGTCACATGTGGGGTCGGGGCAGGATTATTTGACCTTATGTAGTAATAGTTTTGGGTCTTGGTTTTGTGGGAGGGTTTTAGTAACAATCACTTGTCTGGTAGATTTGCTCCATGTGAAAGGTGGAGGGTTTTGGTGACTGTTTAGGGTATTGTCAAATGAAGGTGAGTGTTCTAAAAAAGTAAATTTTTTATTGGTGATTTTTACTGTACAGTGACTGCTGAGGAGATGGACGGGATCTGTGTTTGGGGGTGTGCAGAAAATTAGTGACAGGAAAAACAAAGGTTTTTCCCGGTAAAAAAAACACCACAGTTCACAATGAGGCGTGAAAAACGTCGTGTGAACCCAGCCCTACCCAGAAAAAACACAAAGGGCCCGAGCCCCGGATGTTTTAGGACCCTAGCAACGCCCCTGGTAATCCCTCATCTGTGGCTCTCAGACATAGCTGAAGCAAGGAGTGTTATTAGAAGCAAGGAGAGGGGCAGAAAATACCTGCAGGATCTCCTGCTGCCAAACTGTGTCTCCCAAAAATATACAAGCTTGCACAGCCACTAAGAGATAATAAAAGAGAAGTACTGGCCCTCCCCAGACTCCTAGTTCTCTAAAGCATTTAAGAGTATTAAGAACTTGTACCTCAGAGACTAAAGGGACCCTGACCAGACTCTGATAGCTGCTGCATAACCTTTGCAACCCTGAACAGAGGCACTTATCTATATCTCTTCACTCTATAAGGGGTGTATGGAACGTTATCTGCTGAGAATGGGGGAATCTAAGGCGGCTAAACAAGCAGGAAAAGGAGCTAAAACCACTTCTCCCAGTCCAGAAAGGTCGGCTGATCGTACACTGAACAGAGAATGGGAGAATTTAACCATCCTGCAGAACCCCTCCCCAACATCTCCAAAATCGGCAGCAAGTTGTAATAGCCCACCTCCAGAGGACAATTACAAAAAAATTGCCACTGAAGTAGCTCGCCAGATCGCCCCTGACCTGCAAGAAATGCTGGCATCCACTGTGGCACACATGTTCGCACAAATCAGGGGGGAAATCAGGGATCATGGAGACAGGCTGGAGGAGCTGGAGTTCAAGGTTCAATCGCTTGAGATCCCAGCTCCAAGAGGTTCTCTCAGACAACAAACGCCTCTTGGAAAAAATAGATGATCTGGAAAACCGCTCCAGGCGGAATAACCTGTGGATACTAGGTCTACCAGAATCTATTCTCCCAAACAATCTGCTCCACCTCTGTGAAAAAGAGATCCCTGAGCTCCTAGGTCTTTCTGGTCGCTGCACAGTAGAAAGAGCCCACAGAATAGGTCCCAACTTACGAGGAGAGAAAACAGGCGACGTATCTACAAGAGGGCAGAATGCCCGCAGAGACAGACCGCGACAAGTCATCGTCAAATACCTCAACTATGTGGATAAGACGGAGATGCTGCGAAGATTTAAACAGCTCAGACACAGTCTAGTCTACCAGGGAGCTACTCTACTGATCTTTGAGGACTTCTCCGCAGAGGTGGTGAAACGGCGCAGGGCCTTCTCCACTGCCTGCACGGAACTCTTTCACAGACAAGAGAGATTCGTGCTCTTGTATCCAGCTGTGCTCAAGATTTTCCACAAAAATTTAACCTTTTCCACATTTTCTACACCTGCTGAAGCAACATCCTATTTGGACAAAACAAGGCGCTCCTCCAGGGAATCTTCACCCCGGGTATCTCCCCGGAGACATCTCCCGGACTCGCCTCCCCCGGAGCTACAAAGGGTGGATAAGGAGGACTCTCTACACCGCCCTGCACTCAGCCCCAAGGAGCAGCGCAAGCGTCCAGCCTCTGCCTTGGGCACCTGAGGGCATGGAAGACTCCAGAGCTTAGATTATAAATTACAGGGCATAAGGCACAAAACTTATATACAATCCATGCCCAAGAGTATCTGTTGAAAAGAGGATCCTTCTCCTTGGGAGCTTCCCCTGGCTCTTATGTGAGGAAGTTGGGGCTTTCTTCTGAGGGGAGGGAGGGGGTTGTGAAGGCATTATATTGCGACACTTAACCACCATATCTGACTTGGTACTGTACTCTAATTTACAGGGTCTACTGTTAGTATGTGCAGATAATGTTTCTATGCACAAACATAAGGTGATGGCAGGCAAATGCCGCTCAGGGAGCTAACAGAGTGGTATTATTTTCAATTTCTCACCATGTTAGAAAAAAGAGAAGTTCCACAACCCATAATGGAAGGAGTTACAGGTTCACTATTTTCTCCTTACGGGTTTAAAAGAGGGGATCTGACTCCCCACATTGTTGGCTTGATTTGGTCATGAGCGATTTCATTGTTTACATTGTTTAAAGTTTGGTTAATTTTTAGGGGCGTGGCCGAGCGCTGGAGAAGATGGACGCTTGAAGAAGCAGCTCCGGGACACCTCGGCTATAAACACGCGCTGCCGCGAACAGAACCTGGCACAAATAAGTTATCGCCCAAACCGGACACAGGAAACAGCGACAGCGAGCGGAACGGAGCCCTCCTGCCTGCTGAGGCCCGCACCGGGATACAGCCGCCTGCATCGCACGGACCGAGCGGAGATAGTGGATCGCGCAGGGGATTCAGCGGCGGCGCTCATACTGCGCAGTTAAAGCTTCTGCCTCCTACACCCTGATATCTCCCGGCTAACGGACTGATTCGGTGAGTGAACCCCACCGCCCGAGAGGCTGACGACCGCCGGTGACCCTCATCCACCAGCCCCTCACTCCCCAGTAGCACCATACTGCTCATCAACACTGGGCGCATATATAAAGATCCTCCGCCCGTGCACATAGCAGGATACCCGTCCCAGACCTAAGGCACTCGGTCCCCACTTACCTACGGCCCATTGCAGAGTGGAGAGGTCTTGAAGCAAAGACATATCCGCCATTATACACCACCACGTGGCATGCAGCGGCCATCTTAACTCTGAACTGTCCATCTGCTACTACTGCCTCTCAATCTGGCTAAGGCAGGAAAGACTCACCTAAGCAAAAAGTTGAAAGCAGCAACGCATAAATCCAGTGCTAGAGGTATCATTACACACTTCTTTAGAAGCACTTCATCACCCCAGGCACAGGGTGAACAGACCTCCCAAAGTCTGCAACTTCCACTAAACCCGGGGAATACTTTAACCCTCTGTCAGCCATCCTCATCCTCTACTTATATAGCTGAACCCTTCATCACTCCAGACTCCCTGCAGTGTCCATCACTCGGGACATATATTGAAACCAACTCGTGCCCTCCGTCTTTGTTCCCCAGGACTTTGCAGATCGCGTCGTCCTCCACTTGCTCTCCCTTTCCTATGACACCCCACCCGTATAGAACCCCCAGAAGACGAAAGAACCTATAAAGTGCATTAGAGGTCCAACCACGCTCCTGGTCGGACCCCACGGAAGATTGGAAGCATTGAAGAACAGCTCAGTTCATCTATCACCATCGAAGAGTGGACTGCATTAAAAGAAAAAATCAACAAAACCATATCGGAATTCCGTACATCCAACGAACAAAAGAAGAGAAACAAATTCTTCAGAGACACTGAGGACTATCTGAATGACTCTGTTTATAGGTAGTAGTATAATGTTGTACCGTGTTAGCCATAGAAAGTAGTAGAATAGTGTAGAAATAAGGCGATACCTTTTAGAGGCTAACTGATAATTTGATAGTGAGCTTTCGAGAGGACTAGCTCTTCTTCTCAGACTGATGTTATAAAAACAACCGGAAAATACACAGACTTTTTATACACACAAGACATGGATCTTCAAAGGATCTTAGAAATTATTAAAAATAACAAAATGCAAAATATAGGTACAGCAGTTATTTACAACCTGTCAAGAATTAAACAGTCTGGAAACTTGTGAGGCGTGACGGGAGTGATCAGTAATTATTTCTCTTATCTTTATATGCAATCAGGGGAGATTTGTTGCACTCACAGTTCACACATAGCTTGTCATGAAGCTGGCATGAATATTTAACCCATTTTGCAGAGTTTTAAATTTTTGCATTAAATTTATATTCCCATTCCTTCCTCTCCCTCAGAGTCTTAAAATCTCCCATTAAGACCGTTACCTGCAAATCTTCCATGGAATGATTTTCTCCAGAGAAATGTGCGGCCACTGGCAGATCAGTTCTGCTGTTGTTAATGGTGAATCTGTGGGAATTCATACGCTGGCTGTGTCTCTGCCTGTTTCCCCCCATAGAGGCCTGTGGTAGGACATTGCATACACAATACGCAATGTCCTACCACAGGCCTCTATGTGGGGGAAACAGGGCAGAGACTCAGCCAGCGTATGAATTCACACAGATTCACCATTAACAACAACAGAACTGATCTGCCAGTGGCCGCACATTTCTCTGGAGAAATCATTCATGGAAGATTTGCAGGTATACGGTCTTAATGGGAGATTTTAAGACTCTGAGGGAGAGGAAGGAATGGGAATATAAATTAATGCAAAATTTTAAAACTCTGCAAAATGGGTTCAATATTCATGCCAGCTTCATTTCAAGCTATGTGTGAACTGTGAGTGCAAAAATCTCCACTGATTGCATATAAAGATAAGAGAAATAATTACTGATCACTCTCGTCACACCTCACAAGTTTCCAGACTGTTTAATTCTTGACAGGTTGTAAATAACTGCTGTACCTATATTTTGCATTTTGTTATTTTTAAGAATTCTAGATCCTTTGAAGATCCATGTCTTGTGTGTATAAAAGTCTGTGTATTTTCAGTTTGTTGTATAACATCAGTCTGAAGAAGAGAGCTAGTCCTCTCGAAAGCTCACTATCAAATATACTCAGTTAGCCTCTAAAAGGTATCGCCTGATTTCTTCACTATTCTGTTTATAGGTGGCAGGATCAATCCACCAGATATCAACATTACTCTTACAACCGCACGGGCAGATATTATACTTCTAGCTCTGATAGTGACCTCTCCACCATTACCCCTGGACAACAACCTTTTTTAGGGAGAGGACGTTCACGCCGAGGCAGACGGGTCTACTCAAACTACCAATACGCAGGGGGAGGAGGAGGACCGGTAGCCAGAATATAGACACGCTCACAGGTGAGTCCAAACTAGTACACAACATATCTTCCCGTAATCTTACACCCATTGAAATGTCGGTCTTGAGCAAAGGACTCTCTTTTTGTCCTACCACTCAATTTGACCCCTTCACACTAGAGGAAGATCTTCAACGATTTTTTAGATCACTTCGACTGAAGGCCATTTTGACTCTATACCAGACACTCAATCGGAACCCCCTAAAAGTAAACCACTGTTTTCTATTTCTGACTTTAATCTGAGACTAAAGTCTAAATACAATCCTCCTGCCAAATACCATCCTATCGAAACATTCATCAATTTGGTGCAACAGGACGTGACCAACATGACTATGTCCATAAAACAGGGCCAATTCAAATATCGCTCTAACCTTACTCCTACTGAGAAAGAAGCCCTAAACCAACTATGCCAGTCCGAAGATATTATAATTAAACCGGCCGATAAGGGCAGAGCAATAGTCGTGATGGACAAAAATATGTATCTCAATGAAGTCCTACGACAGCTATCCGACACAACCACCTATACACCCATAAACAAAGATCCTACTCCTGTAATCCATCAATGTATCCAAGATCTGGTGAACCATTATCTCAATTTGCAAATTATAGATACCAGCACAGCCCAATTTCTTATTAATCACTACCCTATTACCCCAGTTTTTTACATTCTCCCCAAAATCCATAAGAACCCACTGAATCCACCAGGCCGCCCAATCGTTACCTCCACCGACTCGGTGCTCTCACCACTGTCCATCTTCCTAGAAAAAATTCTGACACCCTTAGTAAGGACTACCCCCTCATACCTACTCGACACTGGAGAGTTTTTGAAAAAAATTAAGGAAATCTCGCCTATATCTGAATCACACATCCTTGTTACGTGGGACGTAACTAGTCTATACACCTCCATTAATCACCCACAGGGTATAGATTCAGTCAACAGATTCCTAGACTCCCACTCCTTTCCTCCTGATGCCAAACAGTTTTGTTTGGATCTCCTTCATGTCATTTTACATAACAATTTTTTCCTGTTTGGCGACAAATTTTATCTACAATGCAAAGGCACAGCGATGGGCAGCAATGTAGCGCCCCCCCTACGCTAATATTTTCATGGCAATGTTTGAACATGATCATATTTACCATCACACACTTTTCCAATCACACTCTAAACTATGGTTAAGATATATCGACGATATATTCTGCATCTGGACTGGCACCACCTCTTCCCTCCTACAATTTCATACTTACATTAATTTGATTCTTCCGGACCTACAGCTTATAATTCATTACAGTTATGTTGAGATTAATTTCCATGACACTCTCATTTCATCAGTTCACAATGGCAACCTGACCTCTGACCTTTACACGAAACCTACCGACCGGAACGCTTTACTGCATTACAAAAGTTGTCACGCACCCAACACTAAAAATTCATTGCCCCGTTCACAATTTACCAGGGTACATAGGATCGTGCAGGATCCTGAAATCCGTGACAGACGCTTACAAGAAATGACTTCCAAATTCAGGGAACGAGGTTATCCTTTACCTCTTCTTGAAAAAAATCTTGCCGCTTCTGGTATCTCCTCAACTACAACTAGATCTAACTCAACTGAAACCAAAAAACGCATCCCCCTGATTCTAAAATATCATCCGTATTCTCACAAAATACATGACATTATCCGTAAACATTGGACGATACTCTCTCATTCATATCCCCAAATAACTGAATTCCAACAGCCACCATTACAGTGCTTCAAGAGGAACAGAAATATAAGGGATCATTTGGTCAAAGCTGATTTCGGATCTATGAAACCCAGGACGAGACAGACCACTTTTTTTTCCACGCCCAGACGGGGTACTTTCCCCTGCTTGGGATGTGCCCAATGCTCCTCTGTCACAAAAGGGGAATTTTTCACACACCCCCTGACTGGCAAAAAATATCCCATTGAAGGCTTTTTCACATGTAGGTCCAGTTTTGTTATCTATTTACTGAAATGCCCGTGCGGTCTGGCCTACGCTGGCCAAACCACTCAACCTGTCAAGGATAGAGTCTCCAAGCATAAGTCCACCATAAGATGCAAGGAGACTCTACTGCCTATTCCTTCCCATTTTATTCAACACCACCATCAACCTTCACAACTACGATTCCAAGTTATCGAACAAGTCCCTCCACCACGTAGAGGTGGCAATCGCATAGCCACCCTACTCCAAAGGGAACGCTTTTGGATCCACACTCTATCAACCTTGGAACCTTCCGGCTTGAATCGCGAGTACGACATGAAATACTAAATCCTTATTTAAGAACTTTTGGAGATGTTGTCACATAATAATGGTCCATAGATGTTTCATATATACTTAAGATCATTTCATCATTTTTTATTTTTCATATATACTTGAGATCATTTTGTATATGAATACTCCCTATCATGTCTCTATTTTCCTATATGAGATTTCAGATGTGTACATTATGCTTCATGATATATCATCTCTTTACAGATCAAATGACCTGTAGCTGCCATATGGTAATATACGCTTGCCCTTTTTTAGTATGACATCTTTCTATCTTTGTATTCTTTTCTCTTTTTTTCTTTCCCCTTTATACCCACTTATTATTTTATTCCCTTACTTTATTCTCTTATCTCCCTATCCCATCTCTACTATTGCTCCCATCTGCCTTTTTAACTCTTTTACTCATATTGGTCTTCTTTTTTGTTCTGTGATACTCCTTATTCTCAATGAGTATCTTCTCTTCTCCACAGCTCATAGTGTTCCGATCTCTGCTCTCTTTGCGCACGCGCAACTCTCTGTGCATGCGCACTTTACTATTCTTTTCCCTTACCCTCACTTATGTCTATCTCTCTACTGCGCAGGCGCAGCCTTCCGCACACGCGCGGGCAGCTATTTCCGGACGCCCGCGCAGCCAGTCATTCACCGGCATAGCGCTACAGCCTCCGGACGCCACGCTGATTCTCCTGTTCCACAGGTTAGTTACTTCTCTACTAGGGCCTCCTTAATATTGATTTACCCCTTGTTTATTTCTCTACTTACCGTTTTTACTTCACAGCCCCTATAGGCATACTAACTGGCCGCCCCTAGCGTGCCCACCGGAGCACATCATACTTTGTCAACCTCGGTAATACTCTTACTATAGCCCCTTCTTATGCCTATACTTGTGTACCCACTGTTTACCTAACATTCATTCTATATTTCAGCATATATCCTGTATCTCAGGTGACACTCAATAATCTATTTTACTACAAACTCCTCTACCTCATTTTGGGTAAGATTCTACCTTCTTGATAGTATATTACTTCACTACTATATACCCTACTACTATTCCTCTATTTTTTCACCCACCGCTTATCCCTGGATCTCTCCTCCTCTCTCTTCCCTTGTTTATTTTCACTACCGTTATTGCTCCTCCTTTTTCCTTTTAATCTTCCCCCTCCTTCCATATTTTCTGTTCTATAACCCCTATACATCCCTGTACTCATTATCTTTATTCTCTTACAGATGTCTCTTGAGAAAGGCATACGCCAAAACGTCGACATTTGTATGACATCCATTTACCTATGTAAAACACCTGTTTGATTATGCATTTTTGAACTTTGTGCATTCATCTTTGACTATAGTCTAAATAGCTATGCTTGTATATATGTAAATAAATACCCTTTTTGCACTCAACTACCCCTGGTGTGCAGTGGATCTATATATTTATATTACTGATCCTATTTTCCACCTTGCACCCGCCTACCCAGCTGCTCCCTAGGTGTGCGTGACCCTTTTCTATATTGGACCCCACGGAAGGGATGACAGACTCTTCATCAGCTCTTTTGGCCCACAAATCTCCAGACCATCACTGGACTTCTTCCTCTGAATCACTTATAGGGCCTCCTGATTTACAAGCCATGGCATCCTCACAGCCACCTGACTGGAAAACCCACCTCAGCCAACTGCCGACTTTAAATGACTTTCAAAAACTAGCGACGGAACTTAAAGAAGCTTGGAAAGCAGAAATCGCTACAGTAAGATCTGACCTCAGGGCCATTGCGGATAGGGTTAACGACCTGGAGGGGGCGCATGATACAACCCGGGTATACGTTACCGGCCTGCAATCCCAAGTGGCGTCCCAATCCCTTACGATGAGAGACATGGCGCGACACCTCGAAGACCTTGATAATAGAGGGCGCCGCAACAATATTAGGGTCCGTGGCCTCCCTGAATCAAAAGGTGTGGAAGACTTACGCTCTATCCTAAACGCTATCTTCAATTCTATACTGGGGGAACCTCCCTCCCACTATATCAAATTGGAACGGGCGCACCGAGCTCTGAAGCCCAAGTCGGCAAATGCTCAACCAAGAGATGTAATCTGTTGTCTTCAGGACTTCGAATTAAAAGAAAGGATTATGGCCAAGGCCCGAACCTTGAAAACACTTGAACACGACGGCGTTCGAATCCAATTATACCCAGATCTCTCATGGATGACCCTCCACAAGAGACGGTGTCTCAAACCTCTATTGGAAGAACTTAAACGTAATGATTTCCCATACAGATGGGGATTCCCCTTCATTCTAATAGCCCACAAAGAAGGAAAATCGGCATCGTTGAGATCTCATGCAGAACTTCAACACTTCTGTGCCTCATTTGCTATCAATACCCCTGATCTCCCCGACTGGGAACTGCAACTCCCACCTTCCCCCCCCCCCCCACACCCCGCAGGCGATCTGGCAGACGAAGTCCAGCGACACCAGAAAAGGATCTCCAAGCAGACGAAGGGCTCCTTCAGCTACCGGAACCTTAGGACAGCCACCATGAGTATATTATCTTTTAACAGTCAGGGACAGTCAAGATTATACCTGCTATTGTTGTTACAGTAATGTTGATTACCTCTCTTCTACGTTAGGCCTAGAATGGGCCAGGTTCTAGCTTTGTTCTCTCTAACATACATATTTTGTTGTTCGCAGCGCATTTACATTATATTGAAGTGCTGAGGCGAGGACAGGCGGAGGAGACACATGGCAATCCACCCCACCTTACATCTTTCCTTCCCCCCCCCTCCCCCTCCCCTCCTTTTTTGAGCCATTTCCACCACTATGCCATCTCTCCCCCTCCTGTCATCGCCCACTAAAAGTATTATTTTAGCCGAAGGAGGTCCCGTGGGGTCTTCTTACGGTGCTTAACACTTTCCCCCCCTTAGGGGACTACGGAGCCGCACAACTCTCCCTCCCACTGTTTGTTTATGTGGGTGGAGACGATTGTAGCTCTTTACTAATTACTTTTAGTCTGAGATTGTTTTCTAGAATTTTCCCCTCCCCCAAGAGATCTGACTTGGGTAATTCCTCCCGAGGTATAGTTCCTTCCCTCGGCTGAATGTGGTGTTTTGTATTGTCTTGTGCACCCCTTACCTATTGTGTCCCGTCCAAAATCTTGGTTACTGTGAGGAGGTTCCTAAAGGTCTTCAACACTCTGAATATTGTTAATGATGGCTAAATTAGTATCCATCAACGTCAAGGGCCTTAACTCAGATGCAAAACGGAGGCTGTTGCGTACAGAGCTCAAACACTTGAAAGCGGAGATAGTGCTCCTTCAGGAGACACACTTTGACAAAGAGGGCAATTTTAAATTTAACAAAACCAAGAAAACCCAATAGTAACTGACCACTGACCAACTCTATACAGACATATCAGCAAAAATAGTCAGAGAAAACTTAATTTATATTAAAATAATTTTATTTATTAATTAATCCAAAATTTTAAAATCACCTTACAAAAAGATAATAAAAAAATACGGTTAATGGGGATTGATCCAAAGTAACGGGGTTCAAAATCAATAGTTCATATATATAAACCACCAAGATCCAAAGAATACCAGCAAAACATAGTTGAAAATCTATAAATATACATTGGAGGTAAAAAAATATACTTAAGTGCAAATATTTTAATAAATATAAATATTAATTAATTCATATATATAGGTAAAAATAAAGTGATAATAGTTATATGTCCAACGTACAAATATATATTTCAATAGTGTATGTACATATAGTTAATTCTAAATCCCAGGTGGGATGCAATGCAAAACAGGATATTCAAAATATTGCTTGGCTCATATAAAAGATCATGGGTATATAGTAAGCATTTTATAATAATAAAAGTCAGATATAGATAATTACCCCAATGGTGTGTGTCAACGGAGTCTCCCTACGTGCGTTTCGCGTGACCAGCTTCTTCAGGGGAGCATAACCAACTAAACATAAAAGCACCTAATATATACAGCCCACCACTTAGGGGAAACACACGCACCTGTGAGGGTTTTATGGCGGCGCTTCTCCCCGCATCCCCGCCGGTGTGTCGGCGCCAAGGAAAGGCGTCATACCAGCGCGCCATGCAATAACCCAGACGCGTCATGGGTACGTCAGCGCGCCAGCATATAGACGCGTCTCCATGGCGACGCAACTCGGGGGAGGGAAGTGAAGCCGCAACCTCACAGGGCTCAGCAGCGAAAGAGTACTATCCGTGTGCGCATATGTTATTTGAAGCAGAATATAAATAAAATAGCCTCCATGGCTGATAGAAGATAGATGGCAATAACTGTCAGAATACATGCGAATTAGCAGAGGAGACTAAAACTTAAACATCACAAGTATACCCTATGGAGAAGCTAGAGACCCTATCCTAAATAATTAAACATAAAAAAATAATAATAAAAAAAAAAAAATATAAATATTAAAATAAAAAACAACAATAATAATTGTTCAAAGTGAACATAAATGCTGAAATGATAAGAAGTGGTCAATTGTATTAAACTAAATGTGAATAGATACTATATGCGTAAAGTGAAATAATAAAAATATTTTAATATTAATTGAATAATGTATAAAAATGTGAAAATGTGACCAAAGTCATGTGAAAAAATACAAAGTGTCAATAGGTGTGTAGATTATATAAAGTGTCACACAAAAAAAATGATAAACGTGAAAAAAAAATTTAAAAAAGAAAAAAAAATTTATATATATATTTTTTAAAAATTTTCTTTTATATGCAGATCTTCTTATATCTTCTTCTCATAGAGTCTTCTTTCCTCCTTAATAGATAGTGTCTCCCCGACATTCACTAACAGCAACCTTCACAATGGGCCAAAGAGATTAAAAATGATATAGATACCTAAAAGATACATAAACACACAATAAATAAAAGTGCAAGGTTTTAAACGGACTCACAAAAAAGGGGGGGCAAAACTAAAAAACCTCTTTGAGCCCCTTAGGAATCCCGACCCAGTCTATTATCATTTGTCTCCAATTGCGCAAAAGATTTCTTCCCATTTTCCCTTTGGGGTTTGTTATCACAACCCCCGATCTATTCCTTTTACTTGGAGGAGGTCCTTCTCGTCATGGCATTCAAGAAAGTGTCTTGCAATGGGCTTTATTTGTAAAAACATCA
Organism: Phyllomedusa bahiana; assembly: GCA_025379985.1. Taxonomy (NCBI): domain Eukaryota; kingdom Metazoa; phylum Chordata; class Amphibia; order Anura; family Hylidae; genus Phyllomedusa; species Phyllomedusa bahiana. The sequence continues at coordinate 13,693 of JAODAL010022784.1, forward strand.
GAGGTAATAGTGTTTATAATTCCAAAAATGTTCCGCACGTTCTTAAGCTTTGGTGGTGCCCTAAAAAAACCAAATTACTGGACATGAGGCTAATAGATCCCCCCCCTCAGTCTGAAAAGAAATGTGATGATGAATTTCAATATTTTATTCATGTTTTGTAGAAAAATGTTTTGCTTTAACAATTTTCGAGAAGCCACAAATTTTTTACGGGGGGAAAACATCCCCACTTGGCCCTTTTGTTTCCAAACAGATTTTTTACTGTAGTTTTGTAGTAATGGGGGAAAGTATTTCTAAAAATTTGGGGACGGCGGTTGTAATGGTTGGGATGGGGAAAAAAATATTTCTAAATAGAGGGGGTCCAATTTCAAAAAACATCCCAAATATTTGGATAAAATCTTTATCTCTCGCCATCTCCTTTAAAAGGATGTTTGAATCTTATTTCTTTAGGGAATTCATTATGATGTGATTTTTGTTTTCTTTTGTAAAAGGGTTTTTCTGCTTAGTGTTCGGGCCTCGGGAAAGCCTGATCAAAATTTTTTTTTCTTGTTCCAAAGTTTCTGAAAACGTGAAAAAGGGGCATGATTGTTGCCAAAAAAAATTTTATCATTAAAAAAGAACGGCGTGCTTAAAAAAATTTGGTTAAGGTTTTCCTTTTTTAGTAGCCGAAGGTGAGCCGATGTCGATGCAAGATAGGGGTTTACAGAAGTTTTTTCCCTTAAACATATCAGTTGGAGGGACCATCAGCTCCTTAAAGATCAAAACACCCAAGAATTTTTGGGAGCTTTGGTTTTGTAATTTTAAAGGTAAAAATTTGATATTTCTCGTATTTAAATTAAATTTTCCACAAATCTCACAAGGTCGGTTTCATCCCCTGCCAATCAAAGATGTCAAAATAAATCTAGTCCAAAATAGGGATTTTTTCAATCTGAAAATGGGTTTGTTAGATATTTTTCCCCTTTCCCCATAACCCTGGAATAGGTTAGAAAAAGAGGGGAAAATGCACCCCCCATTGCTTTTCCCTGAAGCTCCCAAAAAAAAATTCTTTAAAAAATGAAAAAAATTGTGTGTAAGTGAAACTTCGGGGACTCTAAAAATTCCAAAATTTTTTGGGGAAAAGGAATTCATTCTAAAAACATTTACTTTGTTAAAAAACCCTTGTGTGGGGTTTTGGGGATTTAAAAGCCTCTACATCTAGGAGTGTCAGCCACATATCATCACGGGGTAGGGGACCAGACAATTTCTGAATTACATCTCCAGTTTTTTTGATATGTGGCAAAAAGTTTTTACCTTAGGTTTTAAAAACATTAAATACTTAATAGAGGTCACAAGATTTTCTTTCCTGACATTTTGGCCGACCAGGGGACATTTTGAACCCCTTATGTATTTTTGGTAAATGAAAAAAAGCATGACACTTTGGGATATTCCGCTTTAAAACAATCCCGTGTATTTTTATGTGATTTTTCCGTTGAAAGTGTATCTTAAAACCGGACAAACTTCCTGAAATGAAGAAAGGGATTGAATGCCAACTTTTGTACAAATCAGGGTTCCTAAAACTGACGGAGGCCTCTTTTATAATGGTTTTGGGCCGCCCCACTTTTTTGCCCCTTTGTCGGCCGGCCTTAAAAAGAACATGTTCCTTTTTAGCGCTCTTCCAAAGTTTTCTTTGCTCCCCGTGGGTTCCCTAGGTTGGTAATATATTTTTCAAAATTCCCCCCACAACAGCTTGAAAAAACAGATTACTTTGGGGGAGTTTTTAAGGGGGGAAAAATTTTTTGGGACTTTGGAGTAAAAAGTAAATTTTTAATTTTCCCCAATTCTTCATCAGGACCCTTCCTCAAGTTTTTCCAAAGTGGAATGGCTTCTAATTCCTGATTGGGACCACTGTGGATTGTAAATTCCTTTTTCCATGCAATTTTTTTTAAAACCAAATTTCCGGGGAAAAAATGCAGCCCTTTATGGCTTTTAAAGAAACAAAATTTGAAGGGGAGCAGAAAACGTTTTCCCTACGAAAATACCTCTTGTGGAGCAGTAAGTGAAATATCTGACAAATTTAAATTTCCTGGAGTTTTGATCCGGGGGTCACCCATGAGTGCTGTTTTTACCCTGGATCTTTTGGGGGGCATATTTCCTTTTCTTTCCCTTTTTGCAAACCCTCCCTCATCCTGGTATTTCCATTTGAAACCCCTTCCATGGAAGTTGTGAACTCATAGGGTGTAGATCTAATTATCCTTTTTTATTTCAAAAAGCCCTCTGTAATTATTTTCTGAAAGTCTTTTGAATCACTTGAAAATTTTTTCTTTAACCCCTTGTATTTCCTTTTCCCAGTTCTATTGAACTTCAACTCTCCCTTGAAACTATCCAACTGCTTTGCGGACAATCCCCAATAGTTTTCTTCTTGTTTCCCCCAATTTTACCCTTTTAGGACTGTCCAAACTTTTTTTTTTAGACCAAACAATAAATTCCCCAAAAGCCTTGAGCAAAATTTTTGCAATTTTCCCAAACCGTCCGAAAAAAAACCCTTATCATGGGAAGGAGGGGAAAACCCGGTTCGTAGTCTTAGGGATTTAGACCTTTTACCAAATAATTCTCTAGCGTGGCTTTGAACAACGATTTTTTCCTTTTCCTCAAAAAATGTCTTCAATGGTTCTTTATTCTTTGTTTGCCCTAAAAACAACTTCCATTACTCGTATTACTTTGAATTAGTGTCTTTTGCGACAACCCTTTGGTCTCGTTCCTTGTATTCCCTTTGGTTTACCCAAAATTTTTTTTTAATAAGAAAAAAAAAACTCAAATTTTATAAAAAAAACCAAGAAAACCAAATAGTAAAATTTTCTGACCAATCTATACCATACAGCAAAAATAGTCAAGAAAAACTTAATTTTATTAAAAAAATTTTTTTTTTAATTAATCCCCAAAAATTTTTAAAAACATTAAAAAAAATAATAAAAATACGGTAATGGGGATTTAACAAGTCAAAGGGGTTCAAAAAAACAATAGTTCTATTTTAAAAACACCAAAATCCCAAAGGGAAAAACCGCAAAACATAGTTGAAATCTAGTTACATTGGGGGTAAAAAATACTAAAATGCAAATATTTTAAAAAATAAAAATTAAATTAATTCATTATATAGGTAAAATGTGATATGTTATTTTCCCAACGTACAAAATATATTTCAATAGTGTTGTTACATCTTACTTCTTTTGGGGAAATTTTTATGAGTGATTTCTTTTTCTTGTAGTACAAGGAGTTGTTCTCGCTTAGTGTTCAGGGCTCTCTGGAAGCCCAGTCTAATTTTTTTTTTGTATCCGTTTTTGAAAAACGATGAAAAAAGGTCTAGATTAAGTTTTTGTTCCCCCTGAATTTGCTGTTTTTTGACGTTATTGCCCTCTATCTTCTATTAGTCCCGTTTAGGCTTATTTTATATTCTGCTTCACTAAAATATGGCACACGGATAATATATTTCGCTAGAGCCCTGTGGGTGGCGTTCATTTCCTTTCCCCCGAGTTGCATCGCCCCTGGGCGGTTATTGCTGGCGGTGCGTACCCATGAGGGCTGGGGTTATTGCAGGCGCGCTGGTATGACGCCTTTCCCTTGGGGACACACTTGGCGGGTTGGGGGAGAAGCGCCCCAAACCATCACAGGGGGTGTGTTTCCCTAAATGGTGGGTGTATAATTTTTGGTGTTTTATGTTTAGTTTGGGTTTTGCTCCCCTGAAGAAGCTGGTACGCAAAACGCGCGTAGGGAGGGGTCCCTTGACAACACCATTGGGGTATTATTATATTGATGTTATTATTTATTTGTTCTTTAATACCCATGATTTTTTTTTTGGCCCAAAAATATTTTGTATCCTGTTTTGCATTGTCCCCACCTGGGATTTAGGATTAAAATATATTACATAACTATGAAATTATTTTTTATGTTGGAGATTAACATTATCATTTATTTTTACCCCATATATATGAATTTATAAAAATATTTATATTTATTAAAATATTTGCCTTTAGTATATTTTTTTACCTCCATGTTTATTTTGATTTTCAACTATGTTTTGCTGGATTCTTTGGATCTTTGGGGGGGTTTATTTATTGAAATATTGATTTTGAACCCCATTGACTTGTGGGCCCAAACCCCTTCCGTATTTTTTATTTTTCTTTTGTAAGGTGATTTTAAAATTTTGGATTAATTAATAAATAAAATTATTTTAATATAAATTAAGTTTTCTCTGACTATTTTTGCTGATATATACAATTTTAAATTTATTAGGGACCTCTACCCAACTGCTTATGCTTCCTCCCAACACAAGAAAAAAGCGGTTGTGGCTATACTATTGGCACGTAATTGCCCCTTTCAAATTCAACAATCAATAATAGATGACAATGGTCGCTTCATTATTTTAATAGGCATGTATTTGGGCGCGCCCTTCACTCTCTGCAATATTTACGTACCCAATCAAACCCAGATTCGTTTTTTGAATAGGGTATTCCAAAAACTTAAACGCTCATCCTCCTCTACCACTATAGTGGGGGGCGATTTTAATATGGCTTTCTCTGAGACGGCCGATCGACTACACCTAAAACCTAAATCTTCTGACTCCACCCAGACCAGGCTATCTAGGGAATTTAGAAAGTTAATTAGGAAATATGCCTTATTCGACCTCTGGAGGATAGCCCATCCACGGGAGTGCCTATATACCTTTTTTCTCATCACCACATAGTTCTCACTCGAGAATAGATTACTTCTTTGGTAACATACTGGCCCTGAGACGCATGGCCTCTGCTGAGATACACTCCATTTTTTGGATTGATCATGCCCCAATAGCTTTATGTTTGAAGTCTCACACGACTCCTATCCGAAATTGTCATTGGCGGCTAAATGAAAATCTAATCAAAAACCCTCAAACAAGGGAAGAACTGCGACAACACATATTGGACTATTTCTCTGCTAATGAGAATGCGGTTACATCTCCCATAGTGCTGTGGGAGGCTCATAAAGCAGTCATGCGGGGATGGTGCATATCCATAGGTACACGGATTAAGAGTAGTGTTGAGCGATTGCGTTGGCTATCGAGATCGATCGATAGTCAATAGTCGGCCGCTATCGATAAGGTTTTTCGATAGTGAGCATCGATTATGAGCGATGACCATTAAAGTCTATGGGAGAGCAACAACACCTTCATTATTACACCCAAACAAGGCTGGAGAAGCTGAAATTAACATCCACAACAGTCAAATGGATACGTGCTACATCTTAGGCAACACACTTAGGGTATAAAGTCACAGAAAAAAGTCACAGACATTCACTATCCCTGTCTTGTACCACAGCCTGACCCTTAAACCTGATCACCCACAATTAAAAAGTGGAGAAGGCAGGTATTGATTTGAAACTCATCATGTACTTGAACTGGACATTGAATATCCATGTCCTGGAACGCAGAATGGAGCTCCAAACTGCATGACCCCCAGATTTATAAAGTGCCGCAAAAAAGGAGTCTTTCAACCACCATTTAGTTGAACTGGACACTAACTATATCTGTCCTGTACGCAAAATGACCATTAAACCTGTCTGACCCCCACAGTTTAAAAAGTGCCAAAAAAAGGTCTTTCAACCACCATTTAGTTGAAATGGATATATATGTCCCTGTCTGGGCCACAAGTATGACCATTAAACCTGTCTTGACCCCAGATTACAAAGTGCCGGAAAAGGAGTCTTTCAACCACCATTTTGTTGAACTGGACATTGACAGAACTGTCCTGTGCCACCAGCATGACCCAGGGCCGGGAGTTACAGTGGGTGCGGTGAGAGCCAGGCTGGCGTCCGTATATATTAACACGGCAGGTTAAAATGCCCTGATGACGCAGCAACAAAAACATTCGTGCTGAATCAGAGTGCGAAGCGGAAGTGTGAGAAATCCAGCCTTCCTCAGTACACAGTAAGACCTGGGAGCGCTTGTCCCCTCCGTATGAGTGCGGAACAATTGAGCTTCACTTGGAAATACTCTGGTGGTAACGCTCCTGTTAACCCAGGTGCCCTTTTGCTGGCATTCTTTTCTCATTTTACTCAACGTGATGGAGGAAATTCGTCTCTGTACTTTGTTTTCTGTCGTGGTCTCAATACTCATGTCCTCTGAATAACAACATTGGTCAAGTTTTCCTGTACCTCCCTGTGTACAATTCAGGGGAATTTTTTTACCAGCTATTTTGTAATGCAAGTTTTTGTAGTTTAAATTCTACTAATACACATTTTTAAAAATAGGATGGTATCCACCATGTCTTTGTTCTCTTTTTTTCAATTGTATTAAATGGGTTGTTGTATAGCTGCATGTCACAGCAAAATGCCCCCAAAAATTCAAAGCATGACCCTGGAGCCACTTTGGGACAATTGTGAAGAACAAATGTCTATTAGATAAAACAGTTTTTAGAATAGGACCTCGTAGTATAGCTGCTTGTCACAGCAAAAATGTCCAAAAAATTCAAAGCATGACCCTTGAGCCTTTTGACAATGTGAAGGAACAAATGTCTGTTAGAAAACAGCATTTTTTTAGAATAGGACCTGTAGTATAGCTGCATGTCAAGCAAATGCCCCAAAATTCAAAACATGACATGAGCCACTTTTGACATTTGTGAAGAAAAAATGTCTGTTAGGAAACAACATTTTTTAGAATAGGCCTGTAGTATTGCTGCATTTCAAAGCAAAATTGCCCCCAAATTCAAAGCATGACCCTTGAGCCCTCTTTGGTCAATGTGATGAAACAAATGTCTGTTAGAAACAACATTTCTGTTTATAAATAGGACCTGTAGTTTGCAGCAATTCAAAGCTGATGACCAAAAAAAAATTATAAAAATGACTTTCAGCCCACTGTTAAAATTGTAGAGGGAGAAATGCCACTTAGAAGCCACATTTCTGTTCCAAAGGCCATGATTATTGTGTATCTCACAGCAACATGACCTCAAAACCAATTGACAATGCGAAAACTTCTTAAAGATTAAGTGAGTAAATGGAATTACGGTGTTGTCATGAAACCTTGCTGTCCTTTTACATCTCTCACAGCAAAGAGAATAAAAGTGGAAAAGAGGAATAAAAAATTGCAGTAAGAAAGATCATTTCTAAAAAAAAAGTTTTCAAGAAGGTCCATTTCTGTTTGAAAGGAATGTGAAGTAGACCGGCAACTAATCGGTGACCTCGGCCAATTGGGCACAACATCATCAGAGATCCAGCCTGATTCGATTGATGAGAAGTCAAACGATCCACATTATCTGTGGAAAAGCCGGAAGGTTTGTCTGTAATGACTCTCCAGCTGTGCTGTAGGTCCGCTCAGATATGGACGCTGGGCTGGGCAGGGACAACACCTCTATGGCGTGACGAGCCAGCTCTTTTTTCCCGCTCTTTTTTTTTTTTCTTTTTTTTCTCTATCTTTTTTTTTTTTTCTCTTTTTTTTTTTTTTTTTTCTTTTTCTACTCGTTTTAGGGCCAATCGTCATTTTGGATACGCAGAAGTCTATTTGGGTCCGGAACACATGCAAAAACATCGGTGTTGGACGCATATAGTCGTGCACCTGATCTTAAGCTGATCTCTGGAGTGTTGGGATTGTGTGACCTGCATTGCATGCGTTGGTGAGGTGGTAAAACAAAGATTGCCAGAGGTCACCCATTAGGCTTCCGCCACCTTGGCCTGCTGCTGCCGCTACGCCCTACTTGGCACTCTACTGCTGGTCACGTCGCTGATGTTGTTCCACCGTGACATTTGGGGAACGTGAGCATGACGCAACAGATGTCTCCAGTTGATCAATCAGCAAGGTCTCCATTTCTGCATTTACTCTCTATTTGGGTGGGTGGTGGAAGAAGTGCTGATTTTTGTTTTGTACCTGGGATCCAGAGGGTGGCACCCAGTAAACTGTTGTTCATTTGATGGCCTTAATGTGAGGATCATGTTGGAGGAAAATGAGCATCAAGCACTCCATGTGAGAGATGGTGCCTTTATTTCCCAAGCCTTTGGGTCGTGGGCCACTAGAAAACTTATCTTCCTCATCTTCTCCTCCGACTCAAATTCGCGCCACCTTTTTCAAGGCAGGGACGTCGGTAACATCGGTGTCTAGTGGAATACTCTCTTCCTCCTCCTCCCGCTTGCCTCCGGGCAACAGCTTCAAACACAGCCCTGACTTGCCGAGATGATGCCACCCTGAGAGCTGATGCGCCACCTTGCACTAGTCAGACCCCGAACCACTGCCTAATGAAGACCGATGAAATGTGAAAAACTGTCGGGCCTTGTGGATTGACGGAGAGAAAGGCCTCCGTGTGCCGCCTCGATGTGCTACACGCTATCCCCACACCTACTCCGTCGCTGGCGGGACCTGTTGTTTCAGAGTGTCCAACGACTGTCCAAGCTCCTCCACTCCCCCTTCCCCGATTCACCACAATTGCTCATGCTGGACAGGGCTTGCGTCCGCACTGCCATTTGGTGGCTTCTCAAAAACTGCACAGATGGTGCAGAGCTATTCACCATGCCTCCATCTCGGTGGTTCAACACGTGGGTCCGCACCGCTGCCTTTGTCAGGCCATGTGTCACTTCGTACTGCGTAATGGCTTTGCGCTGCTGCCCATCGCTGAGAGCATGGTGGAGGGTGAATTCCAGCGTGTTGCACGTCAACAACTGAGACGGTTGACGGGGAGGCGAGCTGACGCATGCAAAGCAGCCAGGCGGGACGAAGCAGGGTGCGAACGGCGGAATGTGCGAAACTCAGACCCTCGAGCCTTCTTCAGCAGGCAGTCCAGACCGGGTAGATCTTTAGAAATTCTGGACGACAAGGTTCATGTCATGTGCCCAGGCAGGGATGTGCTCCAGCCTACTGATCTTAAGGGCGGCAGCAGATTTCGCCGTTATCGCACACCACCTTGCCTGGACAAGGTTCTTGTCAACCAGCTGCGCTCAGGGTCTCGTTGCTTAGAGCCATCCACAGTTCCTCCCCCCGCTCTCTCCTTTTTTTTTTTTTCCTGACCTGTGTGTGGACAGTCTCCAAGGCAGATTAATTTCACATGGCCTGGTGTCTCTGGGCACGTGATTGCCACCAGAGGACATTGGGGGGAAAGAAGCCCTTGCACCATCCCTGAGGGGGCGGGAGGGGGTGGGGGGTAGAACTACGGGAGTACCCCCCCGCTCTGGGGGGGGGGGGGGGGGGGGGTGGGGGGTTTTGAAGAGCGTGCGCCGAGCCTGAGAGCCACAGTCACCCCAGAGACATCTCCCAGCTCACCCATGAGCTGTCACAGAGATATAGCGGCCTTGGCCGGCTTAATTAGTCCATGTTGTCGGTGGTGAGATGGACTTTTCCGGGACACAGATGCAGACAAATTGCGCTTGGAACTTTTAGATAACACGTGGCTGGCAGGGCAGGGACGGCTTTTTTCTGGAAAGAAATGCTGCTCAGATCTGTTTTTGGGGGCAGGCGAGGGGCCATGACGTGACGGAACCCATCTGTGTCCCCAGACGGAAAGGGCAACATTTCCAAGGCCAAAAGACTGGCATGCCGACATTCAGGCTTTTGGCTTTGGGATGGTTTGGGTTAAAGTGTTTCTTCTGCTCCAAACCTGGGAAGACAGAAGGGCGGCTGCTAGACTGGGCCACTGTGCGGAGTGAAGTCGTCAAACTGGCGGAAGGAGAAGGGGTAGAGAATGGGGTCTCTGGTCGGTGCCTGGTGGTACTCGGGCGATGGGGAGGCTGAATCGGAGGCTGATCCCTGTCATGACTCTGCAGAGGACATGGCAGCTGAGGAACCCTTGGTGGTGGCGAGGAGGCGGAGACAGGGGTTGTGGACAATGGTTGGAGGCCGGCTCGGTCTGGCCTTTTGTGGCCAATGGTTCCCTCCATTTCAACTCATGCATTCGCTGCATGTGACTAGACCTGTTGGTGGTGGTTAACACTTAAGTTCTTGCTTACTTATGCGTTTACGGCAAAGGCGGCATTTTGAACAATCGCTGGAGTGAATCAGAGGCTTGTCAAAGAAGGCCAGGATTGAGAGGTTCTGACCTTTTTGACGGTGATAAGCGAAGGAGCGGGGACGTTGCGCTTGACCGTGGCTTGCGGAATCATATCAGCGGACTTATTCGACAGCACTCTACCTTTTTTAGGCGGAACCCGTACTGACACTACCCCATCTTCTTCCTCCTAGTCCAGTGATTAAGCGCTCGCAAGCAAATTCTGCTGAAAAAGGACCACATGGATCCGCAATGTCTGTCATCATCATCATCAAACACAGGTGACTGGTTCGTCCTGACTTTTCGCATCAGAGCTGCGGGTACGAAGCAAGGGGCACTGCAAGGCGTTGCCGGGGACCGCCCGGGATTTTTTGCCGATTGACCGGCCTTCCTTCACCTCCACTGATGGCATCAGTAATGGGCGTCAGAGCAGACTAAATCAACCTCTTGATCTTTTAACATGCCTTCTGACCCCAACCGCATTTTGTCATCAAAGAGGTCCGCAGACAATGGATTATCCACAGTGGTGGGTACACGAGTTGACATTTGGGCTGCTTCATGTTGGACGGATGCTGATGATGCTGATGACGACATTTGTGGCCGTGACTGCGAGGACGAGGAGGTAAGACTGCTAGATGCAGGTTGCATTAACCACTGAAGGACAGATTGGCGACGATGTTCGTTACTTAGATTCACAGGGCCCTGACCCAGCGATGACAGGCCTGACGGTCCTGCAACTGACGATCCGCTGGCATGCGTGTTGTCGCCAGCACTGGAAGGAGCACCTTCTCTCGTACCTCTACCTCCATGTGCTACCCCCCTCTTTGCTCGCTTACCACCTGCATTTCGCTCCATGTTCAGAAATATAAAAATTTGAGAAGGTATGGAATAGTTTTGGAAAGTCTCTTATTAAAAGACGGCAAATCACAGCTATTCTCAAATCCCTCTAATCAAAACAAAATTGCTGGATTCAAATTTAACTGCAAGGTGTCTATCAACAAATCTGGACTGGGCAAAAGTCCAAAAAACACGTATCTGTTATGTTTTGGTATAATAAACGGTATTTTTTGCACCTTTCAATTCACGTGTGGTAATATAAAAAATTGCTTTTTTAAGATTTCCGGGAAGGGCGCGTCAATGAACAATGCGGGGGTGGCAAAAGTCAAAAAACCGTAACTGTTATTTTTTGGGATGATACACGGAAATTTTTTCCCACCTTTAATTCCCCCTGGGGTAAAAATATGAATTGTTTGTTTTAAGTTTTAACGTGGTTTGCTGCGTCAATGAACAATGCGGGGTTTTTCCCAAAATCAAAAAACACGTAACTTTTATGTTTTCGTATAAAAACAACGGTTTTTTTTTGGCATTTTTTCAATTCACCTGTGGTAAAATATAAAATTTGGCGTTTTAAGTTTTAAACGTGGATGCGCGTCAATGAACAATGTTTGGGTGTGAAAAAAGTCAAAAAACAAGAAAACTTTTTATTTTTTCCCGTAAGTTTACATGGTTTTTTTTGAAACCTTTCAATTCACCTTTGGTGAATATAAATTTGGGCTATTTTAAGTTTTTAACGGGATCCCTGCTTTTAAATGAACAATTGGGGGGCAAAATTTAAAAAACACTAACTTATGTTTGGTATAATAAACGGTTTTTTTTGCCCCTTTTTTCAATTCACCTGGGGGTAAATAAAGAATTGCTTTTTTTAAGTTTAAACAGGGAAAAGCTTTCGTCATGAACAATCGGGTGCGCAAAAGTAAAAAAAACCCAAACGTTATGTTTTCGTATGATACCCGGTTTTTTGGCAACAAAAAACCTTGCTGATTTAAAAGATTGCTGGATTGAAATTTTTAAACTGCAAGGTGGATAATCAACAGTCACGGGGTGTAATGGGAAAAATTTAAAAATGAACACATATCTAAAAATTTTAAAACGATAAAAAAAAGTGGAGTTTTGCACCTAACAAAAAAGACCTGCATTTACTAAAATTAATGTGTATCCAATATAATTCAGGTTTCCCCAAAAATCCGGAAATATTTCAATAGAAAACCCTGTTAAAAATTTAAAGATATTCCACTAAAAATTGCCAACACTAAGTCGGTGAACTTTTATCCATTTTTCCCTTTATAGAAAGAGCTTGTCTGTTTTTCGCCCCGGGCCCCCCCCCCCCCGTTCCCACCGCCGTGAATTTACAGCGGTAGATGCTGTTTTAAAAAATTCCTCTAGCTAACTACATAAAATCTTCAAATCTCTAATATAACTAAATTGGAAGGATCACAGCTAATAGTAGAGGTTTCTTTTGTGCAGAAATGACTAATTTCGCTGAGCTGTTTGGCCCAGGCAGAGCGCAGGTCCTATCCCTATGAGACGCTGAGAGACACTGAGGCTGAAACGGGAAACGCTGTTCTATGTAAAACGAGGTCATGGTTTTTTCCCAGCCAATCGCAACCAAACACATCCCAGTCATGACGTCGCACACACATTCACCCTGCTCTATTCTGTAATCTTTTTTGCTGGCCCCCAAAAATTTAAACAGGAAGCGCCGAAAAAGGCCGATCTTAATAGATGATGCTCAGTTTTTAAAACCTTAAAATTATCGCATGACTGGAAATTTCGATCACCATAAAAACCTTGCCGATTTCAACTTTGTCGATAAAAATCGCTCAACACTACTTATGATACAATAATCAAGCTATTTAGGTAGAACTTACACTGACAAGCAATATAGTAACAATGTTTTGATCTTTTGACTTTCAGGCTCCATATCTCAACATCCACTACAGCTTTGTGCATGAGACTACATCATTTTATATACAGTCACATAAATGTGACTTACAACTATTTAGCATCTGCTTAGTTCTGCAGATTCTTGTCATGTAACTGCATTGTTATTAAAATCTTAATTTTTATTATTTTGTTAGTATTTGGTAAATCCACATTTGGCTTTAACCCCTTAAGGACCCAGCCTGTTTTGACCTTCCTGACACAGCTCAATTTTTGAAATCTAGCATGTGTCACTTTATGTAAGAATAACTTTTTCACACTTTTACCTATCCATATGATTCAGAGATTGTTTTCTCGGACACATTGTTTCTTTAAGTTAGTTAGAAATTTTGATCCATACAATCATTGCTTGTTTGTGAAAAATATCCCAAAATTTCATGAAAATTTGAAAAATTTGTCATTTTGAAAGTTCCAAAATTTCCCGCATGCAAGACAGATAATTATTCACCACAAAAATAGTTTACAACTAGTATCTACCAAATGTTCTACTATAGGTTGGCATCAATTTTTTAATTTTTTTTTTTTATTTACGACATTAGATGTCTTAGAATTTTAGTAGTAATTTCTCACCTTTCAAGAAAATTTGCAATATACATTTTTTTAGGGACCACTCCAGTTCTGACGTGGCTTTGAGGGGCCTGTATGTTAAATACCCCCATAAATGACTCCATTTAAAAAACTAGACCCCTTAAAGTATTTACAGCATTGTTTAGGAAGTTTGATAACCCTTTAGGTATTTCACAGAAATTAAAGAAAAGAGGAGGTGACATGTCAAAATTTCACTTTTTTTTGCAGATTTTTTAATATTTATCTATTATTCACTGGAATACGGTTTAAAAGTGAACTAGGTAAATGCAAATTAATACAATTCCCCAAGTCTGCCATTTTAGAGAGATCCAATATGTGGCCCTAATGCATTATTTGGCTCAACCATAAGCCTCAGAATAGGAGAGCAAGTACTGAACTCTGGTCCTCATTTCATTAAAATTTTATTTAGGCGCAATTTCAGGTTTGCGGACGCCCTAAGTTGCTAAAACTTAATAAACAACCCTAAAAAGACCCCATATTGGAAACTACACCCCTTAAGGAATATATCCAGGGGTGCAGTGAGTATATAGACCCCACAGGTGATTCACAAATTTTTTTAGCATTAGGCTGTGAAAATTAAAAACAATTTTTTTCCAATAATCTGCAATTTTAGCTGAAAATGTTACATATTTACATGAAATCCTGGAAAAAAAAATTTGTTACGCACTTTCTTCCCAAGTTCGGCAATACCCTAAAATGTGGGTGTAAACTGCTGTTTCGGCACATGGCCGGGCATACAAGGAGGGAGCGCTATTTGGCTTTTGGAACGCAATTTTGGTGGGCCATGTCACATTTGCAAAGCCCCAAAGTAGCAGAACAGCGAAACCTTCCAGAAGTGGCCCCATTTTGGATTCAACACCCTACAGGGATCTCATCTAGGGTGTACTGGCATTTTTTGGATGCACAAGTTCCATAGTTTTTTTTTAAGCTTTGGGGCCATGAAAATGGGGGGGGGAGGGGATTCAGTTCGGTCATTGTTTTTTGGGTTTCAATTTTACAGCGTTCGCAGTGCAGTGTAAATGACAGGATAACTTTACCATGGAGGTCGGTACAGTTACAATGATATAAAATTTTTATAGTTTTTTCTGTTTTATTACTTTTACACAATAGAAATGTCTAAAAAAAATTTGTGTTTTTATGTTGTCCTATCTGACAGCCAAAAACTTTTTATTTTCCCGTGTGCAGAGCTGTGTATGGGCTTGTTTTTTGGGGGATAAGTTATGTTTTTATTGGAAACAATTATGGGGTGCTATGATGTTTATGTTCACTTTTTATTAAAAGGTTTTTGTGAGACGTTTTAAAACAAAATCTTGGTAGTGTTTTTTATTTTTATTTTTATAGCGGTCTCTGTAGGGTATATATGACATGCTACATTACTCCCAAGCAGTTGATACGATTACAGTGATACCCAATTTGTATATTTTTTTGTGTTTTACTGCTTTTATACAATAAAAACACTTTTATTCAACCAGGAAAACACATTTTTGCATCGCCATAGTCTGAGAGCCATAACTTTTAATTTTTCCGTGTTTGGAGCTGTGTAGGGCTTTTTTTTTTGCGGGGTGAGTTGACATTTTTAATTAGTATCATTTTTGGGGGGACAAAGCATTTTGATCACTTTTTAATCTATTTTTGGGAAGACAGGGTGAAAAAAAATACTGCAATCCTAGTATTGTTTTTTATTTTTATTTTTAACAGCGTTCACTGTGCAGTATCCGTAATAAGTTAGCTTTACTCTTTGGGTCGATATGATTATGCGATAACCTGTTTACATAGTTTTTTTATGTTGAAGCACCTTAAAAAAAAAAAAAAAAGGGGTGTTTTTTAGTTTTTAAAACAATATTATGCATCGCTGTCTTCTGAAGCCATAAAATTTTTTATTTTTCCCATAATACAAGCTTGTAAGGATTTTTTTTTTGCGGGATGAACTGACGTTTTAATTGTTACAAGTTTTAATTTGATCGCTATTTATTCCATTTTATGTGCTGCGGTATGAACAAAAATCTTAATAATGTGATTTGTTCTTGTTTTTTTTTTACGCCTTCACGTACGGGTTTAATTAACATGACAGATTTATAGGGCAAGTCATTACGCACACGCCGATACAAATATGGGTACTTTATTTATTTTTGATCTTGTTGGGGGCGATTGGCGTTTGTAAAGGGGAAAAGGGCGGTGTACATGTTTTTATTTTAGTTTTCGTGTTTGTGTTTTACTTATTTTTCACTTTTTTTTTTACTTTTTCACATTATTTTTTTACCTTTCCCCACAGGGGATTTGAATGAGAGATCTTCAGATCCCTCATTCAATAGGAATCAGTACATAGCTTGTTGCTATGTACTGGTTCCTATGGCAACTGTCAGGCAGGAGATGCATGGATCGCGCAAGTGAACTTTATATCTCAACTGAGGGGCTAAGCAGGTATGCGCATAGTTGCGCTACACCTGCTGCTTTGTGACTTTCCTAAATAGGAGTGTAACCCGGCAGCTATGACCTCAGGATTAACCATGCTGCTTTAAGAGGAGAGGTAACACATAAAACCTTCCATCCGGAGCAAGGGGAGAGAATTGTCATTCAACCCCTAGTTCGATATATGTAGGGTACAGCACCAACATGCCATTAAGTGCAGTGCAGTAATGCGCCTGGCCACTCAGTGGTGCTGGACATACTGCCCATTCAATTATGCCCCCTGAAAAACAGTGGTCAACTGTAGTCACTTCTTACCTTGTTTCCCATGGTTAGGCTCGAGCACTAAGCGAACCCTCTGCAGTGGGCTGGGACCACGTAATGTGTTGCCTGCAGAAAGTCTTCGTGTGACTTCAAAGAAGCTCTCCTTTTAACCAACTAACGTCTGCACATCACCTCTATTTAACAAGAGGTATCCCTTGGAATTGCTAGTAATGCCTCTTATAAAGGAGCCCTGACTAACAATAGTCAACCGGCAGGCAAGGGTACCAGGTACCCTAAACACCCTGGGCCCTTGCAGAGTAGAGAGAACAGTAATGTACTACTGATCTCCAGATGGACACTGATGAAACGCAAAGTTACAATTTCCCCTGAATCTAAACCCAAAGCCGAATCTCCAGCAGGAGGGTGGGGATTTTAAGGGGGGTTTTGGGATGTTGTGAGTGGGGATCCTCCAAAATGGGTATTTAATCACTTTTCTAAATATATGTGATTACAAAAATTACAGTCTCAGAGTGCTACAAGCTGCCTTGCCTGCCCTTAGTTACTTAAAAGCTTCTATTAGATACGACCTGACAAGAGCTGCTGGCCGGGCTTGCGCAGAGCACACTTCTTATCTGATGAAAGGGAGCTGAAGAAGCTTTCAAGGCACCGGGTAAAAATGTTGTCTTTTGATACAGAATCTACTAGTTGTAGTGTGATTATCTGAGTAAGATCCCCGCTTTATCTGATGACAGAGAACATGAAGCAGCTTTCAAGCTGCTGTGGAGAAAAGGTGTTGTCTTTTGTATACAGAATCCACTAGTTGTAGTTTGATTATTTGAGTGCACATTTCACATGCTAAAAGGGTTATACAATACATGAAAATCCCTAAAGAAGCATTTATGCTATCTATCATACATGAAAAAAAACTTTGAGATTCTTAGTTCACACGTTTTGATCAAAAGATGTTTATGCCACCCCCGACTTACAACAGGATCTCAAGGTGGAAGGTCCTACGCTATTTTTATCTCTCACTAGAGGCAAATTCAGACTTCTCATTGGGCCAACCGACCTCCATAATCCAGAGAGAAAAAATAAAAACAGGCACCAACCTTGCACGCATACTGCACTGATATACACTCACCGGCCACTTTATTAGGTACACCATGCTAGTAACGGGTTGGACCCCCTTTTGCCTTCAGAACTGCCTCAATTCTTCGTGGCATAGATTCAACAAGGTGTTGCAACGATGCTCAATTGGTACCAAGGGGCCCAAAGAGTGCCAAGAAAATATTCCCCACACCATGACACCACCACCACCAGCCTGAACCATTAATACAAGGCAGGATGGATCCATACTTTCATGTTGTTGACACCAAATTCTGACCCTACCATCCGAATGTCGCAGCAAAATCGAGACTCATCAGACCAGGCAACGTTTTTTCCAATCTCTACTGTCCAATTTCGATGAGCTTGGGCAAATGGAGCCTCAGTTTTCCTGTTCTTAGCTGAAAGGAGTGGCAACCCGGTGTGGTCTTCTGCGCTGTAGCCCATCTGCCTCAAAGTATCGCCGTACTGTGCGTTCAGAGATGCTCTTCTGCCTACCTTGGTTGTAACGGATGGCTATTTGAGTCACTGTTGCCTTTCTATCAGCTCAAACCAGTCTGCCCATTCTCCTTTGACCTCTGGCATCAACAAGGCATTTCCGCCCACAGGACTGCCGCTCACTGGATGTTTTTTCTTTTTCGGACCATTCTCTGTAAACCCTAGAGATGGTTGTGCGTGAAAATCCCAGGAGATCAAAGCAGTTTCTGAAATACTCAGACCAGCCCTTCGGGAAACCAACAACCATGCCACATTCAAAGGCACCAAATCACCTTTTCCCCATACTGATGCTGGGTTTGAACTGCAGGAATTGTCTTGCCTATGTCTACATGCCTAAATGCACTGAGTTGCCGCCATGTGATTGCTGATTAGAAATTAAGTGTTAACGAGCAGTTGGATAGGTGTACCTAATAAAGTGGCCGGTGAGTGTATATGCCGCATTCAAGCCAATGGTACCCAGGTTCACATTGTGCCTCCATTTTGGTTTCTTGCACCACGCCCACCTCCACAGCTTGTTATATCAGTGCAGTATGCGTGCAATTTGGGTGCCTGTTTTTATTTTTTCTCTCTGGATTATGGAGGTCGGGTGGCCCAATGAGAAGTCTGAATTTGCCTCTAGTGAGAGATAAAGATAGCGTAGGACCTTCCACCGTGAGATCCCGTTGTAAGTCGGGGGTGGCATAAACATCTTTTGATCAAAACGTGTGAACTAAGAATCTCAAAGATTTTTTTCACATTTCACATGATCCCTTATGCACGGCTCTGTGCTCTGGCTGTGTCTCTCCCTCTCTCAGCTCAGCTGGCTTGTTTACATTTGCTTCTTAGCAGATAAGGCACATCCTGGGAAAACCCCTTTAACTCTGTGCTGACCAGGCTAGGGAAGGTAGTGAAACCACAAAACACCTGTGCAGAGCAAGTCTACCACAGTAAACTGGCGATTAAAACCTGCTTTTAGTGTCTGTATCAGGAGAGTGGGAGTTCCACAGGCCTTAACAACGGAAGGTTCCAGGGCAGACTCTAAAATGAGAGGGGAACACTAAAAGCCTCCATTTGCCGAGGGGGTGCTTAAGTAAACTCCCTGAGAGGGAGACGGATGAGACAGGTCGCTCATCAGATTAGGACACGTAGAGGAGGCCTCTCATTACGACAGCTAGTGTAGAGTGTGAGTGCGGTGAGTATGGCGATAGAGTGTGTGCTCTCGGGTGTGAGATCGAGTGATCGATATTCGTGAGGGACGGAGGCTGGGGCCCGCGTGAGGTCTGTAGTACAGTGAGTGAGTTGAATTATCGAGAAGGTTTTGTGAGTCTGGCGAGTTATTCCATGTTGTTGCGGCGGCCGATTACCGGGGCTCAGTATAAGGTCTATATTGTGAGTAGAGTCGACTAACTCACGCGAACACTCTCTCATGTTTACACCCGCAACAAGGAGCGGAGAGGAGCTGGACGCTGTAGACATCCACAACAGTATCCAAATGGGAGGAAGCGGAGTACCATCGCTTAGTGTCACTCACCAACGACTTATGTTGAGTAAAAGGTGCGCACAGTTATAATCTCAGTTTCACAGATACCTATTTCACTTCATCGCGCTTGATTGCTTGTATCCACAGCGCCTGACCCTTTAGAAGCACCAGCGCATCGGCGCCCACGAGAGGATGTTACACAGAAGGAAGGCGCGCGGAGAAGGCAGGATAGGATGGATTGTGTAAGCCAGGTGCGAGTCTTAGCGTTGAACTGGGTGGACCGATTGAAGAGGAGCGCGCGAGGTCGTCTGGAACTCGGAGTCAGGTGGAGCCCAAACCTGCATGACCCCCAGACTTTAAAAAGTAGGGGGTGGCCGCAGAAGAGGAGAGAGATCTTCAACCACCATTTTAGTTTGAACTGGACACTAACTATAAATCTGTCCTGTACCGGCAGAAAGACCGATTACAAACCTGTCTGACCCACAGTTTAAAAAAGTGCGGAAAAAGAGTCTTTCAACCACCATTTTTAGTATTCACTGACATTGACTATAACCTTTCCTGGGCCACAGCAAGAGCCCCAAACCTGCTATGACCCCACATTTAAAAAGTGCCCGGAGAAAGGAGTACTTTCAACCACCATTTTTAGTATCACTGACATTACTATACCTGTCCTGGCCACAGCATGAGCCCCAAACCTGCATGACCCCCCACATTATAAAAAGTGCTGGAAAAAGGAGTTTTCAACCACCATTTTAGTTCACTGACAATGACTATACCCTGTCCTGGGCCAAAGCATGAGCCCCAAACCTGCATGACCCCCACATTTAAAAAAGTGCCGGAGAAAGGAGACTTTCACCACCATTTTAGTTTCACTGGTCAGTGACTATACCTGTCCTGGGCCACAGCATGAGCCCCAAACCTGCATGAACCCCACACATTAAAAGTGCCGGAAAGGAGATCCTTTTCAACACCATTTTTGTTTCACTGACTTTGACTAAACCTGTCCTGGGCCACAGCAGAAGCCCCAAACCTGCATGACCCCCCACATTTTAAAAAGTGCTGAAAAAGGAGATCTTTTCAACCACCTTTTAGTTTTTCACTGACATTGACTATACCTGTCCTGGCCACAGCATGATCCCCAGCCTGCAAGAACCCCCACATTTTAAAAAGTGCCGAAAGAAGGAGTCTTTCTACCACCATATGTAGTTGAACTGGACATGAACTATACCTGTCCCTGGGCCACAGCATGACCTAGGCCGGAGTTACAGTGGTGCTGTGAAAGCCCAGGCCTGGCGTCCTCATCATTAACACGCAGGTAAATGCCCTGATGACGCAGCAGACGAAACTGTCGTGCTGATATCAGGAGTGCGAAGGCGGAAGTTGAGAACTCCACCAACCTCTGTACACAGTCAATACCTGGGTACGCTTGCCCCTCCGTATGGTGTGGACCATTTTGTAGCCTTCACTTGAAATACTGGTGTTAACGCTCCTGTTACACCCAGGTGCCCCTTTATCTTGGCATTCTTTTTCTCATTTTACTTCACGTGCTGGAGGAAATGGTCTCTGTCATTGTTCACCTGTCTGTGCTCCATACTCCCATGTTTCCTCTGAATAACCTACATCTGGGTCAAGTTTTTTCCTGAAAACCTCCCTTGTACAATTCAGGAAATATTTTTAAACAGCTATTTTGTACATGCAAGTTTTTTAGTACTCTAATTCTAGAAAACACATTTTAAAATAGGGTGGAATCCCAGCCATTTCATTGTTTCTCCTTTTTTCATTGAAATAAATGGGTAT
The DNA here is from genome assembly GCA_025379985.1 of Phyllomedusa bahiana. NCBI lineage: Eukaryota > Metazoa > Chordata > Amphibia > Anura > Hylidae > Phyllomedusa > Phyllomedusa bahiana. Next base: position 34,555 of record JAODAL010022784.1, read on the forward strand.
TGTCTCCAATACAGGGATTGATAGCTATGTTAAAGAACTTGCAAAAACAAGTCATTTATGCAATTATGTTCCATTATCAGTGTCCTACTATTCCTTTTTTGACAGCTCCAGCACACCTTGAGCACTCTTGACAATAGTGAAGAACAAATGTCGTTAGAAACACTTTTTTTAGAATAGACCGTTAGTATAGCTGCATGTCACAGCAAAATGCCCCCAAAAATTCAAAAGCATGACCGCTTGACCACTTTGGTCAATTGGTGAAGAACATATTCTGTTAGAAACACATTTTTTAGAATAGACCTGTATAATCAAGCTGCAAGTCACAGACAAGAATGCCCCCAAAAATTCAAAAGCATGACCCTTGACCACTTTGGTCAATTGTGAAGAACAAATGTTCAGTTAGAAAAACATTTATTTTTATAATAGGATCTGTAGTATTGCTCATTTCAAGCAGCAGTGACCCAAAAAAATATAAAAATGACTTCACAGCACGTTAAAAATTGTGAGGGAGAAATGCCCCACTTTAGAAGCCACATTTCTATTCCAAAGGACCATAATTATAGCGTATCTCAACGAGCAACATGAACCCCAAAAAATTATAAATATGACTTCTCACCACTATTTAAAAATGGAGAGGGAGAAATGCCACTTAGAAGTCAACATTTCTGTTCCAAAGTGACCATGATTATTGCTGTAACTCACAGCAACATGACCTCAAACCATTGACAATGCCAAAACTTCTTAAGATAAAGTGAGAAATGGAATACGGTGTTGTCAAAGAACCGTGCAGTCTTTTTACAGTCTCCTCACAAACAAAACCATCAAAATGAACTTTGGGAAAAGAGAATAATAAATTGCAGTAAGAAGTGAGTCATTTAAAAAAAAAGTGTTTCAAGAGGCCCATTTCTGTTTGAAAAGTAATGTTGAAGTAGAGCGCAACTAATCGTGACCTCGTCAATTGGGCCACCAACATCAATCAGATGATCCATGCCTGATTCATCTTGATGAAAGTCAAACGAACCACATTAACTGTGGAAAGCCGATCGTTTGTACTGTAAATGACTCCTTCCAGCTGGCTGAAGTCGCTCAGATATGACTGCTGGCCTGCTGGCAGGACAACCAACCTCGTAGGCTTTGACGAGCCACTCGGCAATTCGTCCAATTTGGATACCCAGAAGTCTATTGGTCCGGAACACAATGCAAAAACATCGGTGTTGAGACGCAGAAAGTCGTGCACCATGATCATAAGGCTGATCTCTGTGTGTTTGGAATGTGTGCCCTGCATTGCATGCGGTTGGTGAGTGGTAAACAAAGATTGCCAGAGGTCACCCATTAGCTTCTGCCATCCTTGCCTGCTGCTGCCGCTACGCGCTACTTGTGGGCACTCTACTGCTGTCACGTCGCTGAATGTAGTTCCAACCGTGACTTTGGAACGTGAACAACGCAACAATTCTCCAGTTGATCAATCAGCAAGGTCTCCATTTCCTCCCTGCTATTTACTCTCTATTTGTGGTTAAGGAAATGCTGATTTATGGTTTTGTACCGGTATCCAGGAAGGTGGTGGCCACCCAGGTAACTGTTTTGTTAATTTGAAATGGCCCTTAATTTAATGCGAGATCATGTTTGGAGAAATGGAGCATCCAAGCACTCATGTAGAGATTGGAGCCTTGATTCCCTTGCTACTGGGTCGAGGGGCACTAGCAAACTGATCTCCTCATCTTCCTCCTCCGCCTCAAAGTCGCGCAACCTCTTTCCAAGGCAGGGTACGTCGGTAACCTCGTGTCTAGGAATACCTCTTCTCACTCCTCCTCCTCCTCCTCCGCGCCTCCGGCACAGCTTCAACACAGCCCTGGCTTGCATGAGTGATGCACCCAGGATGACGATGCGCCACCTTGCACTACTCTGACCCCCCCCGAACCACATGCCTAATGAAGGACCGAAGAAATTGTGAAACTGTCGGGCCTTGTGGATTTGACGGAGAGAAAGGTTCCGTGTCCGCATCTGAGTCGTCTCCGGCCTCCGTCGCTCGCTGCGGACCTGTTTGTTTCCAAGTGTCCAACGACGTCACCAGAACTAAGATCACCACAAATGCTCATGCTGACAAGGGCATTGTCGCACTGACCATTTTGGTGAGCTTCTTCAATAACTGGCAAGGAAGGTGCAGAGCTCTTCACCTGCCTCCACAACTCTCGGTGGTTCAAAACACCCCGAGTCTGTACCGCTGCTTGTCAGGCCATAGTGTCCACTTCGGAACTGCGTAAATGCAATGCGCTAGCTGCACAATCGCTGGAGCACTGGTGAGAGGGTGAATTCCATCGTGTTGCCACGATCAACAATGAGACGTTTACGGGATGGTGCCGAGCTGACGCTGCAACGCAGCCATGGGACGTAGCAGGGTGCGAACAGGCGGAAGTGCGAACTCAGACACCTCTAGCCTTACTTCAGCATCAGTCCAACCCGGTAGCTCTTTAGAAATTTTATGGACACAAGGGTTTCATGACATGTCCAGGCAAGGGAAGTGCTCCAGCCTACCGACCTTAAGGCTGCCAGCAATTTCGCCCGGTTATAGCACACTCACCTTGCCTGGCACAAGGTTTCTTGTCACCCAGCCAACGCTCGGGTCTCAGTTGCTTTAGACGTTCACGCTCCTGACCCTGTGTGTGACGTCTCCAAGGCAGATTAATTTCAACACCGCCTGTGTCCTGGGCACGTGATGCCACCAGAGGACCTTGGGAAAAGATCCCTGCACCATCCTGCGTTTTGAAGAGCGTAGCGCCGAGCCTGAGAGCCACCGCACGCACCCAGAGACATCCACCCACTCACCCAGTGAGACTGTCACAGAGATAGAAGCGGCCTTGGCCGTGCTTACAAGTCATGTGTCGGTGTGAGATGACTTTTCCGGACACAGATGCAGACAACGCTGCTTGAAATTTTAGATGACACGTGGCTGCCAGGCAGGGACGGCTTTTTTCTGGCAAAGAAATGCCTGCTCGCAATCTGGAAATTGGGGGCAGAGCGAGGGGCCATGACGTGGCGGAACCCATACTGATGTCCACCAACGGAAAGAGGCAACATTTCCAAGGCTAAAAGCTGCAATGCCACATCAGGCTTTTGCTTTGGGATGGTTTGGGTTAAAGTTTTCTTCTGTCCAAACCTGTGAAGAGCAGAAGAGTGCTGGCTGCTAGACTCCGCTGTATCGGCGTGCAGGGACGTCAAACTGGCGGAATGAATAAGGGTAGGATGTCCTCATGGTGGTGCTGGTGGTACTCTCCGGTCGACGGAGGAGCTGCAGCTGATGCTATCCCTGATCATGACTCTGAGAGACTGGGCAGCTGAGAAAACGCTTGGTGGTGCGGAGGAGGATGAGGCGGAGACAGAGGTGTGACAGAGGTGGGAGGCCCGCGTCGGTCTGGCCTTGTTTTTGCCAAGTGGTTTCCCTCCATTCAACTCATGCATCAGCTGCATGTGACTAGACATGTTTGTGGTGGTTAAGCCACTTAAGGTTCTTGCCTCTACGTAGTGCGTTTACGGCAAAGGCGGGATATGACATCTCGCTGGTGAATCAGAGGCTTGCTCAATAGATGGGCCCAGGCTGAGAGTCCTGGACCTTTTTTGACGGCATAAGCGAGGGCGGGGTTTGGGCGCTGACCGTGGTGGCGGAATCATATCAGCGACATCTGCGTAACCAGCCTCGTCCCTTTTTGTGGCGGACCCTATGGAACCTACTCACCTCCACCATCGTCTTCCTCCCTCCGTCCACTGATGAATGCGCCTCGCAAAGCAAATTCTGCGGAAAAGACCAGGATGGATCCGCAATGTCTCCACATCATCATCATCAACACAGGTGACTATGGTCTGCCTGTCCTTTCAGCATCCAGAAGCTGCGGGGTACAAGCCAGGGGGTCACAGCAAGGCGTTGCCGACCGCTATGAATCCGGAAGATTTGTTTGCCTGATTGACCCTTCCTTCACCTCCTCTTATGGCATCAGTAACTGGGCGTCAGAGCAAGACTAAATCCATTCCTCTTGATCTTTAACATGCCTTCTGACCCAACCAGCATTTGTCATCAAGAGGTCTTCAGACAATGGATTATCCACAGTGTGTTACAAACGATTTGACATTGCTGCTTTCATGTTGGAGACGGATGCTGATATGCCTGATGAACGACATTGTGCCGGTGACTGGGAGACGAGGAGAGTAAGAACTGCTAAATGCCAGGTTGCATTAACCACAGAAGAGACATATTGGCGACTTATGTTCGTACTTAGATATTCACAGGCCCTGACCCAGCGATGACAGTCGTTCCTGAGGGTCCTGCAACTGACATCCGCTGGCATGCGTGTTGTCGCCAGCAACACTGAAGAGCACCTCTCTCGTACCTCTACCTCCATGTTCTACCCCCTCTTGCTCGCTTACCACCTGCATTTCGCTCCATGTCCAGAAATATAAAAAATTTGAGAAGGTATGGGAATAGTTTTTGGAAAGTCTCTTATTAAAAGACGGCAAATCAAAGCTAATCACACATCCCTCTAATCAAAACAAAATTGCTGGATTCCAAATTAACTGCAAGGTTTCATATCACAATCTGACTGCAAAAGCCAAAAAACACGTAGCTGTATGTTTTGGTATAATAAAATGGTATTTTTTGCACCTTTCAATTCACACTGTGGTGAATAAGAATTGCTGATTGTAAAGAATTTACGTAGATGCAGGCGTCAATGTAACAGTACTTGTCGCAAAGTCAAAAAACACGTAACTGTTATGTTTTTGATATAATAAACTGTATTTTTTGCACCTTTCAATTCACCTGTGGTTAATATTAGAATTCTGTTTTAAAAGATTTTACGTAGATGCAGCGCCGTCATGAACAAGTACTGGTGGCGAAAAGTCAAAAAACACGTAACAGTTATGTTTTGAATATAATAAACGGTATTTTTGCACCTTTCAATCACCTGGGTGAATATAGAATTGCTGTTTTAAATTTAACGGAGATGCCCTTCGACCAATGAACAGTACTTGGGTGCCAAAAAAGTCAAAAAACACGTAACTGTTAGATTTTGATAAAATAAACTTGTATTTTTTGCACCTTTCAATTCACCTGTGGTGGAATATAGAATTGCTGTTTTAATTATTTACTAGATGCCCTTGCGACAATGAAACAGTACTGGGTGCGCAAAAGTCAAAAAACACGTAACTGTTACTGTATGATATAATAAACGAATTCTTTGCACATTCAAATTCACCTGTGGTGAATATAGAATGCCTGTTTAAGATTTACGTAGATGCTGCGTCAATGAACAGTAAATGGGTGCGCAAAAGACAAAAACCACTGTAACTTATGTTTTGAAAGTATAATAAACTGTATTTTTTTGCACCTTTCAATTCACGCTTTTTGAATATAGAATTGCTGTTTTAAGATTTTACGTATATGCTCGCGTCAATGAACATACTTGGTCGCAAAAAGTCAAAAAACACGTAACTGTTATTTTTTGGATCTAAATAAAACGGTATTTTTTGCACCTTTCAATTCACTGTGGTGAATATAGAATTCTGTTTTAAAGATTTTCGTAGATTCTCGCGTCAATGAACAGTACTGGTGCGCAAAAGTCAAAAAACACTAACTGATATGTTTGATATAATAAACTGTATTGTTTTGCACCTTTCAATTCACCTGTGGTGAATATAGAATTTGCTGTTTTGAGATTTGACGAAGATGCCTGCGTCAATAACAGTACTGGTGCGCAAAATCAAAAAATCACGTAACGTTATGTTTTGATATAATAAACCTGTATTTTTGCACCTTCTCAATTCACCTTTGGTGAATATAGAATTGCTGTTTAAGATTTACGTAGATGCTCGCGTCAAAGAACAGTCACTGGTTCCAAAAGTCAAAAACACTTAACTGTTATGTTTTGATATAATAAACGGTATTTTTGCACCTTTCAAATTCCACTGCTGTGTTATATAGAAATTGCTGTTTTTAAGAGTTACGTAGATGCAGCGTCAATGACATACTGGGTTGCGGCAAAAGTCAAAAAACACGTAACTGTTACTGTTTTGTATATAATTAAACTGTATTTTTTGCACCCTTCAATTCACCTGTGGTGAAATATAGAATTGCTGTTTTAAGATTTACTTAGATGCTTCGTCAATGAACAGTACTGGGTTGCGCAAAGTCAAAAACACGTAACTGTTAATTTTAGATATAATAAAACGGTATTTTTTGCACCTTTCTATTCACCTTTGGTAAATTTAGTATTGCTGTTTTAAGATTTACGTAGATGCTGCGTCAATGAACAGTACTGGGTGCGGCAAAAGTCCACAAACACGTAACTGTTATGTAATGATAAACTAAACTTTATTTTTTTTTTCACCTTTCAATTCACATGTGGTGAAAATAGAATTGCTGTTTTAAAGATTTTACGTAGATGCTGGCGACAATGAACAGTAACTGGGTGCGCAAAATCAAAAAACACTTAACTGTTATGTTTTGATATAAATAAATGGTATTTTTCTTGCACCCTCTCAATTCACCTTGGGTGAATATAGGAATTGTGTTTTAAAGATTTACGTATCTGCACGTCACTATGAACAGTACAGGGGTGCGCAAAAGTCAAAAACCACCGTAACGATGATGTTTTATCGTACATACACGACGTATTTTTGGCAACAAACAACCAGTGCTGACAACAAGATTGCTGGACTTGGTAAATTTAAGTGTCAAGGAGGATATATCAACAGTCACAAAAATTAAAAAGAACACCCTATCTGAAATGTATAACATAAAAGTGGAGGTTTGGCAGCTAAAAAGAGACCTGCAGTTACTAGAGAATGATGGTATATTCCAATAATACAATTCATGCTGCCAATATCCAGAAATATTCAATAGCCAACTGTTAATAATAAAGATATTCCACTACAATGTCTACACAAGTCTTGGTAGAACTTTAACCAATGTTCTTTATAGATAGAGCTTGTCTGTGTTCGCCCGCGGCCCCCCCATCCCCCCCGACTCCACTCCGTCCCCCTCCCTCCGCCGTGATTTACCAGCGGTGGATGCTGCTTAAAAATTCTCTAGCTAACTACATAAATTCTTCAAATCTCTAATCTAACTAAAATTGGGACGTATCAGCAGGCTAATAGTAGGAGGTTCCAGAGCAGAAATAGACTAATTTCGCTGATCTGTTTGGCCACAGAACAAGCGCAGGTCCTATCCCTATGAACGCTGAAGACACTGATGCTGAAACAGGAAACGCTTGTTCTATGTAAAACGATTCATTGTTGATTTTTCCAGCCAATCGCAACCATACACATCCCAGTCCATGACGTTGCACACACATGTCACCCTGCTTCTTTTCTGATAATATCTGATATGCTGGCCGCCAAAATTACAGGAACGCCGAAAAAGGCCGATCTTAATAGATTTGATGCTCAGATGTTTAACCTTAATTATCGCATGATCAGAAAAATTCGATCACCATAAAAACCTTGCCGATTTCAACTTTGTCGATAAAAATCGCTCAACACTAGTAAACACCTGACACAGAGCCCTTGGAAGTGCTAGGCTGGTAGTAAGCTAAAAGCAGCAAAGTTTAAATATCTACACCCCGAACCGCCTGACGGAGTTGGGGCATGTACCTTTCCGACATCTTCCGGCGTTGTGGCATCACCCCTTCGGTGCCACGCACCCTCGGATGGGGCTACTCGAATTCACAAAAAAAAGCGTTAAGTGGGGACAGGTGAGCAGCGCAAAGAGAAACAGTTCAACTAAAAAACCAACTGGCTCCTGACACCCTCATCATCGTGATGGTGACCACACGTGTGCACAGACCCCCTATAGGTGAGAGCCAGATGCTCGATCACCACCTGAGAGAAAAAAAAAGAAAAAAATATCAAACTGAAAGCAGTGCAGCAGCCCGGCAAAGCAGTGTCTGCCTCCTAGAGACAACAGGCTAAAATCTGTTTAGCCTGGTGTCAGAAGTAGGAAATAGAACCGTTGGTCCCCTGCCTAGTGTCCATCCACCTAGGCAAGGCCATACCTAATTGCTGTTTGCCCCCCATATACTGATGAGAAACTGCGGTTTTCTGGTAATTTCACGTCCCCTAAAAATTGGAAGAAACAGTGATCGAAAAGTCATGTGTTCCAAAGTGATACCAATAAGATCTATACTTCAGCCTACAAAAAAAATGTCCCAATGCTCAGGTCCATAGTTGGAAAAACAAAAAAAGTTATTGGTGGTAGAAAACAGCACTGCAGCGCAAATTCAAGAAATAGAAAATGTTAAAAGTACTAAAACATAACAAAAACCCTAAATATTTGGTATCAACAGCATTGTACTGATCTGCAGAATACAGATAACACATCATTGATACCAAAGAATGAATGCCATAAAAATAGAAACCCTGCAAACATATCGCAAGTACGTTTTTATCCCATTTCTCCCCACAATTGTTTTCAGTTTTCCAGTACACTATATGGTAAAACACAAACACCAGGCCATACAGTGATGGAAATAATTATTTGATCCCTTGCTGACTGCCCACTGACAAAGACAGGAACAGTCTATAATTTTAAGGGTAGGTTAATTTTAACATTGGGAGATGGAATATTCAAAATAAAATCCAGAAAATCACATTGTATAAATTATGTAAATTTATTTGCATTTTGCAGTGAGAAATAAGTATTTGATCCCTCTGGCAAACAAGACTTACCGTAAAACTTGGTGGAAAAACCCACGTTGGCAAGTACAGCAGTCAGATGTTTTTTGTAGTTGATGATGAGGTTTGCGCACATGTGGAGGAATTTTGGTCCACTCCTATTTGCAGATCATCTCTAAATCATTAAGATTTTGAGGCTGTTGCTTGGCAACTCTGAACTTCAACTCCACTAATAAGTTTTCTATGGGATTAGGGTCTGGAGACTGGCTAGGCCACTCCATGATCTTAATGTGCTTCTTTTTGAGCCACTCCTTTGTTGCCTTGGCTTTTATTTTTGGGTCACTCTCTGTCTGGAAGACCCAGCCACGACCCATTTTCAATGTCCTGGCGGAGGAAAGGAGGTTGACACTCAGGATTTTACAGTACATGGCTCCATCCATTTTCCCACTGATGCGGTCAAGTAGTCTTTAAAAGTGGTTTACCTAAGCCAGAAGTGTCATTTCTGCATTAGAATGTGCCTGATTTATGACCCACAGTAGATTGGGGTCATAAATTCAGACACATTTTACACTATTATTATGCGCAATTACATTGGCATCTAAGAACCAAAAATCATACATGTCGCCCAATGTTTCCATTTCCTTGCTTGACAGTGGGGATGGTGTTTTTTGGGTCATAGGCAGCATTTCTCTTCTTAAAAACACAGCGAGTTGAGTTAATGCCAAAAAGCTCAATTTTGTCTCATCTGCTCACAGCACCTTCTCCCAATCACTCACAGAATCCAAGTGTTTATTGGCTATTTTCAGGTGTGCCTGCACAGGTGCCTTCTTGAGCAGGGGGGACCTTGCGGGCACTGCAGGATTTTAAACCATTATGGCGTAATGTGTTACCAATGGTTTTCTTGGTGACTATGGTCCCAGATGCCTTGACATCACATCATTAACAAGTTCCCCCTGTGTAGTTTTAGGCTGATCTCTCACTTTCCTCATGATTAGGGATTCCCCACAAGGTGAGATTTTGCATAGTGCCCCAGATCAATGTCGATTGACAGTCATTTTGTACTTCTTTCATTTTCTTACTATTGCACCAACCGTTGTCTCCTTTTCACCCAGCGTATTACTTATGGTTTTGTAGCCCATTCCAGCGTTGTGCGGGTCTATGACCTTGTCTCTGACATCCTTAGAAAGCTCTTTGGTCTTGACCATGTTGTAGAGGTTTGTGTGACTGATTGAGTCTGTGGACAGGAGTCTTTTATAAAGGTGACTATTTAAGACAGCTGTCTTTAATTCAGGTAACGAGTTGATTAGGAACGTCTAACTCAGGGGTCTGCAACGTCGGCTCTCCAGCTGTTGGGAAACTACATCTTCCATCATGCCCACTGATATAGATTATATAAATGCATGATAGGAGTTGTAGTTTCACAACAGCTGGCGAGCCGACGTTGTAGTCCCAGTACAGTTATAAGTCGAGGCCCAAGTAGGCCCATTATTGCTTCTATTGGAGGAGGGGTACCTGCACCAGCATTCCATTAGCATCCACACACAGGAGCAAGGCTACATTCACCCCACCATGTGTACCTAGCACAAGGCCAACCTAAGGTAAATAGTCACATCTTGCTGCCTCTTTGTCTGTAACCAAATCCGTATAGTTATACACCTATGTATGTATTGTTTGTCTAGTTTGCTCACAAGGTGATTAAATCTTTAAACTTTAATCCTGAGCGGGTCCGTTACCTTGATCATTGATCTCAAGTGTCTGTTTTTCTCAAGCTCTAAAATATCGCTACCTGGGCTGGTTCCTGGCCTTGTTATAAGTCTGTAATGGACCGGTCTTATAACTAACGAGGAACTGGTGGCAGTCTACTGGGCTGGCAGAGTTCTGTTTCACCAGTGTGGGTAAACAGATCTCTCCCAGCCATTCAGGGTATTGGGTTCCCTGGGTCTTCCTGTGCCCATGTGAACAGGGGTTAACTGTGAGACCATGTCCGGCTGACTTTGCACATCTCTAGGGCAGCGCAACTTCACAATACACCCCAAGTCAGGCCGTCGACCCTCGAGTGGGCGCAGGCTTTTCCTGAAAGGAACTATAGAGGCAGTTTTGCAGACTAACAGCTATCTTTAAAAGCCAAGTAGTAATAAAGCATAAAAAAGAACAAGAGACAGCAGGAAATCAGGCAATGACTACAGGGCTCATGGGATTTGTACGGCCATGCCCTAACAGCATAGAAATCTGCTGCACAATTATAATTCTCCACCACTGCCAGGCTACCTTCCCCAGTCTGCCCTCTTAGAATCGAGGACACAATGGGGCTTCAAAGAAATAGAATCTATTCCCATTAAATTTGTAGGCACTGTGTAAATACCATTTTTTTCAAGATAAGGCTATGTAAATAAACCCTACACTACATGTATATGTTTCAAGACCAGAAAAAAAATCTTTAGACATACACTACTCACAAAAAGTTAGAGATATTTGGATTTTTGGTTGAAATTTCAGGATTAACATAATTTTCATGATTATTTTTGTAATGCACTAAATGAGACCATCTCTTACTTTTAGAATGCACGTGTGGGATAGTGGGACATCCTCCTTGTGTTTTCTAAGTAAAATCCCATGCATGACAGTTGTAAAATGTTTCTTTGTATTCTACTGTTTGACCACAAGATGCCGCTATGTCCAGTTTCCAGTATATGCAAATGAGGGACATGGTATAAGACTGGCACATGTAGCAGCCATTTTGAGAAGCTGCTGAGATTTTGAGGAGAACATACAGAGGACTGACTAAAGGAGCCAGGATTCACAGTCGTTTCCAAGGGACAAAGGAGAGCCTGACTGTCTATACAGACGGCCATCGGCAGATTTGAGATGAGAACTCCTGGACAAAAAGGACAAGCTCAGCCAAGATAGAGAGGTACTGTCCTTGCAAGCCGGACCAACCATTCATCCATCTGCACCTGAGAACAGGAATTGCCGGCCATCTTTAAGGTACCGTCAGCGGATGCGTGCAACGCCAACCGAGCTCAGGACTGTGAAGAAGGCCTGATATTAGTTTTGTAGTTTAGAGTTAGGGCTCAGTTAGCAGGCCAAAGGAGGGTTTCCATAATACATCCGTCCTGTTCAGGACTTGGAGAGTTGTACTAGTGCACCCATTGAGCATATACTTGAACCGGTTCACTCGATCTGTGAGGGAAAGTTTTTGTTGTCACGTGGCATTTGGGAGGGAAGTTGGGTAAATTTTCCCAAAAAAATTTAAAGCTGTGTAAGCTGCTGTGCTGCACATCTACGATCCCCTGCAACTGCCACAATACCCACAATTGATCCCATTGGGATTTACGGTAATTAAGAAGGTAAGGGGTATCGGCCTTATCCAAACCCCACGGTTAGGTAAAGTTACCGGAGCTCCAGAGAATACATGACTGCGGCCACGCTGTGCAGCACAGGTGCCCAGGATCGTAGTTGTAAATTTGTGTTTGGGGGATCTGTTCACCATCTTAGTTCCAGAAAATTCAGTCAAACAAACTGTTGTTGAGCTGGTGTTGGAGTCGTGTTCTTTGTCCGTGACTTCGCTGTATTCCGGAAAACCTGCCCTCGGTACTCGGCTTACACACGTGTCCAACTATTCAGTGTTGCCTTTTTTAACAGATCCTTTAAAACAAAACAAAAGCATCCCAAGATGTGGAATAGCTTTGTCTACTCTGCTATTCAGTACTTCATTTTTTGTGGTTTACCGACATATATCAGCCAGACAAAGGCTAAAAGGAGACGGTTTGTCCCTTGTCTGGTAATAGAAACATATGGACACATTCAGCAAGTAAATCAGGAGGTTTACGGATTTATATGCTAAATGTAAATGTATCACACAAAAGTAGTGTGAACACAGGCTAAGCAGAACTGTACAAATGGCATTCTCCGGAAACAGCTATTTAATATTCATAATATTAATGTTCTTTAAATATGCTTATAAATAAACTCCCTCCAAATGCTTTCTTAAAATTTGCAAATTATCCATATAATCTATGTTCTTATTTTGCCACCAGTTACTGTACTCTCCTAGTAAAAGCAACAGCCATTATGACTTGTAAATTATGTATGTAGTGACGCGATCCCTTCTAGAAAACATTCCGTAATTTAGTCAATGAAAAATTCAGCAACATTTATAATTCATGCAGACCTTGTTTGCAGACTTTTACTACATCAGAAGGGTTTCATAATCAAATTCAAGGCTGCAGCCTTTTAAACAGAGCACTTCAAGGGGGCATCATGTATACTGCCCACACAAGCAAAGGTTACTCATATCACACACGTTGGATATTAAAGAATTATCACCATTAACACCTATTTAGCACTTTTCCTGCAGAGCACTACTACAGGGAAACCGTGGTGGCAGGAAAAGAAATATGCATTAAAATTCTTACAGATGATGGAATTACGTTGGGGTTTGATACAGTACATAGCTTAAAGTTATGCTTCGTGTCGACTGGGTTTTAAAAAAAGAAAGCTTTGAAGGTTTACTAAGGATCAGTACAAAATGGAGCTATTAGTGGAAAATAAATCTAGTAAAATATAAAGACCCTACTGTGGTGTGTGCTATAACCAGAAAGGAACAGCGGCTCAGCAACTTCACGGAAACAGCAAAGCCTATAAACAGCATAACCCTATAAATTCAACCATCTATCCTCTAAAATCAGATTTAAATCATGGAAAGGATGTGCTTTAGTTTTCATTCCATAGATTACAAAAAACACTAACATTTTTCTCTGCTAGAGGGCATAAAAGTTAAGTGCAAAGATGCCCCGATCATGATAATTGAGCAGCTCATATAGCCATAAAGTATTTACCTGAACTTTCCCTGACCTGATATATTTGAAGGCTCCAGCAACCTTTGCGCGCCCTCCACTTTCCCCTCATACACTACTAAATGATTGCTATTGTCATAATAATTGCTAATGTAATAATAATATTGTCACAAATTGAATCTCAAATTATACAAATGTACTTGGATTTATTTATTTTTTTAGCCCCATAGAGGGGTTGTCCAGTTTAGGAATAATCTTAACAAATGTGTAGAGGCATAAATATAGGCAACTTACTAATGCATACTTATAAAAAGGTCTGCATTGTTACTTTCTAGAATACCCTTCTAAGAATGTCAGGAGAGAAATGACACAACCCAAAATATGTCTCTCACTGTCGTTACTGTGGAATTTCTAAAAGTACTATGGTCAGATCATGCAAACCATATACCGTATTTTTCGGACAATAAGACACACTGGACCATTAAGGTATGTTCACATGGCGTATTGTGGCGCGTGCTGTGTGCGCCGCAATACGCTGGGTGTTGTTTTAGGTACACGCTGGTCAGCACGTACTTCTAAAACACGGACAGCTGGCTCTCATTGACTTTCACTCGGGTAATCATAGCTCTCAGTGAGAGCTATGAATTACTGTAATTGTGGGGCGTATTTCAGCGCAATTATGCGGCAAAATATGCCCCAAAATTACGCCATGTGAACATACCCTAAGACGCACCTAGGTTTTAGAGGAGGAAAAAAATTAGAAGCTCAAGTATTAATGGCTGAAGTGTTGTTTTATTGTACCCTCACTGTTCTGACTTCGGGGTGGATGTGATTTTTGATCACTTTTTATTCCAATTTTTAGGGGTTATGAAATGAGCAAAAAAAACACAATTTTGGCATTTGGAAATGCTTTTCTTCTCTGGTGTTAAGCATACAGGATAAATGATGTTAAATTTTACTAGACTGGACATTTACAAATACATGCATATATGTTGGTCCACATGTTGCATATTATGTTAGTCATTTATGTGGCAACCTTCATACAGTTTTTGATTGTTTAAGGTGGCAAAGTAGTTATTTTAAAAAACTTTTAATATAATATATATATACGACACAGACAACACATATATATTGTGTATTATTTTTAATTTATTATTTTTATTATTATTTGTTTACTATTTAATACTAAGTCTCTCTACTTAGGGTACATGACCACCTAGGTGTCAACAATCCCCTGTCCATATACAGCCTTTAACTAGCTATTGTACTGCTTGTATATAAGATTTTCATTCATCACCTATTATACCCTGCCTATGGTATTGTGTAATAGGTGTACAAACATTGCAAGCGTAATGATGTCCTTGTAGGACAGCTTCCAGCTGCTATTGCAAAGAAACCTGATCCACAAATACAGTTCTGGTGAGATCAGTGTAACGAGGAATGCCCACTGCCTGGGGGGTACCCTGAAGTATGGAAAATAACAATTACCTACCCATTTTGCTCCTCATTCCCCGAGGTAAGTTGCAGAGTCCCTATAAATACAGGCGACATCCCTCTCTAAATGCCACAAAGGGCCTACCTGCCTCTGCCTAGAACCTGTCAGGCAACTTTGGAGTAGGTGGGGGGCACCACAGTAGGTGGAAGGTAGTGCAGGGGCCTCTTACTAGGGGTAGACCTCCTGTTGTTCACCCTCAGCCAGATCCTGGACTAGCGGGTTAGCCCCTGCATTCTGCTCTATCCAGAGCGTGTCCCATGCGGTTCTAGTGATGGTAAGAGCAGTATCTTTTTTGGCCTGGTTGAAAATGTCACCCATCGTCAGGGGAGGTACAGTGAGCCCTGAATGGAACCACAGCCACTTCTGAATTTACTTACTTGCTGCCCAAGGCGTCAAAGCGGCAAACTGGGCTACAGTCCTGCACTGCTAAAGTGCTAAGGTCCCAGTCAGGGAGGTAGAAAAGGTCAGACAGTCCGGGTCAATATCCAAATCAGGAACGCCAAGCCACAAATCAGAAACCAGAGGAATAAACCGTAAACAAGCCAGAGGTCAAACACGAACGGGAGCGAGGTACAAAATCATAAGACAAACCGGGGTCAGGAGAACAAGCGAGGTCAGGTATAACGTATAAACAAACAAGCAATAACCACAGGTGTGAAGCAGCCAGTAGAAATTTCATAGGTGCAGCTCTCAGGCTAGCAGGGACTTTAAATGTGTTTTCCCTCGACACGGCTGCCCCTGTAGCTGATTGGTGCGGCCGCCGGTTCCACCCATTGGCTTGTGCGACACTCACCCCTGTCCAGAGTGGCTGGGGACCTGCTGTCACTCAGCAGAGCTGCAGCAAGCAGTGTATCAGGGTGGGGTGATTGCAAATCAAGCTGCTGCCTAGCCTGTTTATAGATCCCTGCAGCCTGAGCGCAGCCTAGCCCTGACCACTCCCCTTGTATGATGTTGTCTGACTTTTCTATCTGCAATCTTGGTGTGAACTGTTACTTATACCAATTTGCAGTATTTTTTTATATTCAGTTGCCCTCCCAAGTGGATGAGTCTGTATGAGCTACTGCGCTCGAATTCGTATCTGCACCAGCTTTACATTTTTTTCCCCCAAGTAGCACAGGGGTTTATAATTGCCTGGTGTTCTACAGTGGTTTTAGTCTATTATTCCAAGGCCATTTGAGCTGCAAGTATGCCTAATTTGTGTTTTTGATTAAATAGTGGTCCCTATTAGTTTTTGTGATTTATCTGTTACGACATATGGAGAAACGAGTACAATGGCCAATAAAACCTCCAATTACATTTGACCTCTAAAAACACAATCCCTCATATGTCTATGTAGATGGAAAAATATAAAAAATTTCGGGCTTCTTTGTGAAGATAAGGGGAGGAACGAGTGGTAAATGAAGAGCCATATTATTATGACCGTGTGGCAGCAAGGAGTTAAAACTATTAAAAGTCTCAGTCTTTTCTTAAGCTATGTCTTCCAATTATGATCCATTCCTGGTTCAAAGACTCTTGGAGTCCTACACCCATGCTATCATCACTAGACAAGGGCAGGTAATCATCTCCTAGAGGAAACAAAGATTCTTACTGAGTCTGCAAGCAGCAGGCTTGAAAATTGTGAGAAAATGCTACAAAAATTACATGGGGAACACTGTGCAATTCTGCATTTAACAAAGACTTATGGGAAAAGAGCTTAACTCTGCAGCGCCCTCTATTTAATATAGCAATCCTCAATTCACATGTGACTCACATGAGTCTTGCAATGGAAAAAGAGTTCAAGCCATGACAGTTTATTTGTAAAGCAACAAATAAATAAGATATGTTAGGCTTACCCCGTATGCACTGCATGTTCAGCCATGTGGCCATATAAATCTCTACCCCACTCTGGACCTGTCAGTCGCCCGTGCCAAATGCCCATAAACTGAGTCTCAGGTGGAAAGCTCCAGATGTGCATTGATCGGATATACACTGACTGTCTCAAGCTCTGGGTTAAGCATACAATCCTGCTCGGAGCCGCTGACTGTTCACAGCGACCATAACATCTTCATACCTACACAACGGCCTCTCCACCTAGTCCAGGCATAGTAGGTTCTACTCAGCATTGATGAAGGGCAAATATCCAGTGAGGTGTAAAAGGCAATTAAATCCTCAAACACCAACATGGTGCTTCTCTCCAAATAGATACATTACCCCAACTCTGCATTATAAGACGAAAAGACTGCATTTGCTAAAATTGCAATTCCTCTTTATAAACTATACAAAGTATTAAAAAATTATTGCAAAACAATATGTATGGAGCTGTGAGGAAAATGACAAAAATGACAAGGGTTTCTCACTCCCCTCCATTACTATCAAATTCACGTCAGTATGTAAGATTGCACAAAGTCACCCAAGCCCCCCTTGTCATTGAGATAGCCATCAATTAAGCAAAAGGCATGTCCACAATTTAGATGTGAGGCCTGAATACTCCCAATCCATCCATAGGAAACCAGCCCAGCAGGGAGTCGAAGCATAAAACCGACATTTCATGAGGGTTTATAGAAGAACCATGCATCACAGGCATACCCCAGTTTCATATTTTAAAATATGAATCATTCCACATGCATAGCTATCACCACCCGCGGTGTTGTAGGGCCACACGGTGCAAGAAACACGACAATGGGGTTTATGAATATGACAAAAAACAAAATTTTGGCGTTTGGAAATGCTTTTCTTCTCTGGTGTGAAGCATACAGGATAAATTATGCTAAATTTTACTAGACTCGACATTTACAAATGCAGCATTTATGTTGAGTATCGATTTATGCAAAAGAATTTATTACAACTTCTTAACTTTTTTATTTGTTAAGTGGCAAAGGAGGATGATTTAGTACTCTTTAATATACAAATAAATATTTATTATATATATATAATATATAGTATATAAATAATATATATAATATAAAAAGATTTGTATTTTATATTAATTTAATACCAAGTCTCTCTAGGGTACATGACCACAATCCCCTGTCCCATATACGGCTGTACTATTGTACTGCTTATATATAAGATTTTCATTCATCACCTATTATACACTTCCTATGGTATTGTGTAATAGGTTTATATACATGTCATCTATGGAAGCATGTATGAAGCTTACAGCTGCTATGGCAACCAATCCCCCCTTCAATTACATTGTGGGGTGTTACCGGAGTGAGTGTTAACAGCAGGGATAGAGCCGGCTACATCCCTGCTGTTAGTGTCAGCTGCTGACCGTTAAACCCTGCCACTGCTTCCCGCAGCTTCGCCCCTCTGCAGCCTCCTGCCGGTCTGATATGTTACATTCGGACTATAAGACGCACCCCTATTTTTTCCCAAAATTTGTGGTAAAAAAAGTGCGTCATAGTCCAAAAAATACGGTAGTTTTAAACATACAGGTGGAATGGACAGCTATAGGTAAGCGTACTGGTCATGTGGAGCCTAAAGTGAAGGTGTTTTCTCTGGCCCATAACAAACTTGTTGACATGAGTATCTCATTTAAAGAAGAGGTCACCATTCTTGGCTGAAAATGGCGGACTAAGGCTACGTCCAGATACTCATCGGATTCTGAATCCTAAAACCGCGATGTCTGACAAGTTCTGATTTACAGTCACAAAATGAGTCCCATTCATCTCTATGGGGTTTTGGATGCAGATCCGAGAATAAAAAATAAAAAAATGGGGGGAATCATAGAAATGGTTAGGATCGCTTTTTTTTTCTCTTTACCTGAAATACAGGGAGGGGGGAGAGGGAGTAATGAACATGTTCTAAGTTTTTTGTAAAAACTGCAATTTTAAAATCCGACCTCAAGACAATCCAAGTTGTGTGGACTACAACTCGGACTTTTGATTGAGGTCTATGGGGATGGTTTACAATAAATTTTTGACAGTTTGGAAAACCCGAATCCGCATCAAAAACCAACTGCAAATACTTGCCGTGTAGATGGGCTCATGGAAGATCGTTCACATTAAAACAATGTATGGTTTTGTGGCTTTTCTGCCAGATACACTGCAGGCGGAAGTTCTGATTAACGGGGAACGCAGAATTCCTAAGCCCAAAATCCTTTCACCCACTTCGCCTCAAGATGTGATAGCTAGATTGCATTTCTAGAAGTTTAAAGAGGTTGTCCTATCTTGTGGTTTTCAATCCTCCCATCTATTCAGACTCCTGGGCAGGCTATGTGCAGGTCTACAGCAGTGACTGACATTTCAGCTCTGCTAGCTCCTTTGTGTAACAGAGCCTGATAATGGACATCACTGATGACACTGCCCAACCAGGATATCTAGCTATAAATGTGAGCTAGCCAAGCCGTATTTGTCATGAGAGGAAGCCTCTAGTGAAAAAGAAAACATATATACTGTCCAGACACAATGTCAATTGCTGAGTAACTCATCTCTGATGTAATTACAACTGAATGTGCTCTATAAACATGACAGGGTGGTACAAGGCCACTCCCAAGGTCTAGAAGCACCTACAGGTCCATGTTCAACACGCTTACAGAAGTCTGAACAGATTTCAGTCCGGTAATTAGGCTCCGGAAGTGCGCAAATTATGGCGGCTGAAAACGTCCAGTCATTATGGTAATCCACATGTTTTCTCAGAGAGAACTAAGGATTACGTCTCCTCTCTCCTTCTTCCTGCTCGGTACTAATACAGCCGGCTCCGGGGAGAGATAAGTGACATTGAATTACCCAACGGTGATAACCTCGCCGCTAGTAATGCAATCTAATGGTCCCTGCGAAGTGCACGCCCCGGCCGCTCCCATCACCGCCCCGGACCAAACGGCGTAATTTGTGGTGCGTAATGTACGTCCCGCAGTTAACCGTGTGAACATAGCCTTAAGGGTAATGTTTCACACGATGTATTGCGGGGCGTACAGTATGCACCGCAATACATCATGTGTTTTGGGAGCTCGCGCCTGGGGGCCAGCAGCCCGACGGCCCCATTGACATGTTGCTTATTTCCCCGCGTGAACAATACGATCGTATTGTATGTGCAGGAGGAGGAGGCATAATACATAGTTCTCTATGAGAACTATGGATTACCGTAATTGAGGCGTGCATCTCACCATATGCAAAGCGCAAATACGCGGCGTAATGTGTGCCGAGTTTACACCATGTGAACATACCCTAAGGGTTCTTATAGTTAATCATAATATTAAAAATATAAGACCAGATACGTGAGAGAAGCAAGCTCCATATCGCTGTGATAAGTAAGACGTCACACCAGCCCCGCCCCTGTCGAGTCAGAAAGAGGATGTCAGTCAAACATAGAAATCTTATGTAAACAAGCAGGAGATAAATGCTCTAACTCTGAAATGAAACAAAATCAGAACAGCAATGTATTTGGTCTTTGCCTTATTACCTTTGACTACATATTTATTTTACAGATTTCCCTGGGTTACGTTGGTCAGAAGATGAGAGTTCACGCCATTTACAAAGACACTGCAGAACAACCACAAATTAACAAATGAGCGGTGGCATTTTCAACACCATGAAAATCATTATAACTAAGGATGGCACGAAAAATATCACTGAATCTCCAAACAAACTGCTCCATTTTCTTAAAGAATGGGAATAGATTTTGTACGCAAATCCCACCCAGAGCCATTGCAGAAGCATTATCCCAGAGAACTGGGCAACTACACCTCATAGTTGACTCGATAAATAATTTCCTAAACAGTACTTTACAATTACTCCTCAGGATGTCTTACACCCCTATGGCTTTACTTTTAAATGGGATTTTGCCAGAACCAAAGTTACTTACCCTCGTTATCAGCAAACAGGGGAGAATGTCAACAAATCACGCTGATATCATGACAAGGCTGGCATGGCTGAGAGGAGAGGTGAGTAGAGTGAGGAATAAGGGAGTGTCTTCAAAACAAAACTAAAATGAATGACATTGCAACTAGTGTCAGACACAGGCAGACACAGACACAACCTCATAGCCTGCACATTCTATTCTTACCCAGGTCCCCCTTTCAATTTCCTGTCATCCATATAAGAAGTTGTTTCACTGCAAGCGCGGCCTGTCAGCGATCCTCGTTCATATGGTCTAGAAGTGGAAGCTATTCGTTAGACTAAAGGGGATATTTAGAGAAATGCTGTAGTTTCTCACAGGCTTCACTTTTTAGTAATCACATTATATTTAGAAAAGTTATGTAAATAACCCATTTTGGATGGATCCCACTCCAACATTAGATTCCCCCCCCCGTTGCAAAACCCATTTAATTTCACCTCTCCGGCTAGCTTTATTCTTGTAATTTTCTTGTGAACAATCCTTGCAGAAACAAACATGTTAGGTTTATCACGGTAGGTGTGACCACATGTCCATTAGTTACCTGGCTATTTTCCCTCATACTGAGATTTATTATCTATGTTAGTCACCACTATTGCCTCCATCTGTGGTTGCGTCCCTACTTTTTACTACCCTGCACCTCATATTTTCTGACCCCTGATGAAGTCTTCTAGATCGGGGATGGAAATGCATTGAAGACGCAGGGATTATTGCAAGGATTGCTAGGGCATAAGTTCCGGTGGGGCTTGCCCCTATTGGTGCGATTACCCTGCTTGTGACCAGATAGGGCATAGCATAGGTTTTAACAGGGATTAACTCCTTCCTCTACTATATGCGGATTTGTTTCTAGAATCTGTAAATTTTATATGTATACTTGGAATCTTTGTACATGCTTTTTTACTGATTTATTGAGTAAAAGTTTTATTTATATGAGCCCTCCTTATCCAGTGAGTTAGTAGCCTGTATTTTGGTGTAACTTTGTCATTCAGACTATGTGGGTTCTGATTCCCAACGATTATTAAAGGGGTTTTGGTTCCTCCTGTTTACTTTGTTACATTTTAGATTCAGGGGGGGTATTACTGGCTCTACTAGGCTGTCAGTAGAAGCCCGAGTCTGTAGCTATAAGTAACCAGTGCTGGCAGCCTACTCGAGGAGAGCCTCGAACAGACATCCTGTAGTTAAAGTGATCTGAGGAGCTGATGTGCCCATACAAGAGGATATGATCTAGTGAATAGTAGGGTTACTCGTTAACGGACGATATTGCAAAGTGAACTTTGTTTTTGCCAAGATCATTAACATGAAAAGCAATCCTTGTAGTGAGACAAACCCTTTAATTTGATTCTTGTTTGTTGCTCCACAAAACAACTTAATTTTTATGATGCAGTGTATATCACATTTTCTTATATGCATGCCTATGTGAAAGGGGTATTCTCACCACATTGATTAGCTTTAAACGTGTTGGCAAAGTTAAATAAAAACTTTTACCAAATACATTGCTGTTCTGCTTTTGCTTTTCTACAGAGTTAGAGCAGATTTTCTCTCATGCTTTTGTACACAGGTTTCTAGGTTACTGTTAACAGAGAGAGGTGGTCAGTGACACGCTTGTTTATGTTACTGATAAACTTTAGAGCTCTACTGACTTGTGCACTGCTGTTTAGAAACCTCCAGCACTAATGTCCATCTAACAGGCTCAGCTGGCAATAATAAAATTGATGCCAATCACTGCTGTAGAACTACCCATGTCTAACCACAAAATGTGAGTCTGAAGCTGCTTGTGGCTTTGTGTAAATCTTTAACCTTATTATTTGTTGTTCTTGGTCTTTTGGATCAAAACCATAAGGCTCTGTGCTTCCTTTAAGCTTTTCTTTCAGAATCATGGTCTTCAAAATTGCTCCGTCTTAACTGTTTAAATAGGGTCTTAATAGCCCCCTTTAAATGCTTTTTACTCTGGTCTAAGACTTAACACTCTCAAGGAGATGTAATATATGCGCATAAAACACCTCAACATGGATTTAAAACACAAGCAATTTCTTCATGTTTTCCTAGCTCCTGAAGATAAAGAAAAGAGGAGTATCTTTAGCTTTTTAAAACACACTGGCTTATTGGGAGCGAAAAGAGGCATCCTGGAGAAGTGGGTGGATCTAGTAGGGTCTCTTTGGATATCGTACTTAACCATGTCAAGAAGCACATGTCTTTAGAGATGATGATAATGGAGCGCCTGAAAGATTCTCAGTCAGAAAGATTCTTTACACGATGGGAAACATTCATGACGAGGTTCATGTCAGATGTGGAAATTGCCCGAATAGTCTCCCCCTTTAGGTTTTCGGGCTGGTACCTGAAGGCTGAGCTGTCAGGAACGTTAGGAAGGTTAAGACTCCCTCCAGAGCAATCAGGGGGCTCCTGTCCCTGACTGGCCCTAGATCGGAGATGGAAGTGTTTTGTTTTTCTTTCCCTCTGATCGTGAGACCTCTATGACCCCTCTCCAGTGAACACACCCTTTCACTTAAGTCCGAACTTCACCTGGTATGTCTATATCTAACACAAATGTGTCTTGTGAATATCCGGATTGGGGAGGAGGGCTCTTGTTCCTCTGTTGCAGGGAGTTATAGTTCAAAGTTAAGATTTAACTTCCTTTTTATTTATTGCCTCATTAGTCAATATTTTATGGTGTTTCTATACCTCATGTTGAATGAGCAACAAGACATGAAAGTCCGATTGTATATACGAAATCGGGCCCGCATTGGCTCAGCCAAATAGGTTGGGTCGCTGGGGTCTGGGTGTGATCCAGGGGAGAACACCTAGGTTATATATTGGCTATGTTTCTTGCTATATAAGCCTATAAGAAGTGGAAGCAATGACAAGGATTTTACGGACTCTTACTCCTTTAAACATGCATGAGCCATAGTTTTTGATAAAGTTCTTGTTTTGTTTTATTTTGTGAATGAAAAAAAAGTACTTACATGTGTATACAATATTGTATGTTGTAAACTTAAATATGTGGAAAAACAATAAAAATGAGTTTTCAAAAAAAAAACACACACACTGGCTTTTTATACTCTACAAATAAGAGCTTGGTGCTCAAAACGCATCAGAGGATGGGAGCCACATAGTTTTAACTTATATGTATTGAAGATTATGTTTATATGCTTCTTTTGGTGCTAGAGAACAATTTTCTCTTTTTGTAACGTGTTCGTTTGGCCTGGAGTTCTCCATTGTCACCAAAAGGATACATTTGGATGGCCTGGATTTCACACATCTCATGGGAGGTATAATTGAATCACATGTTTTCTGGCTTTTTCTATTTTGTTTAAATATTTTTGACCCAGGGGCAGGTTTTTAAATATTACTATGCTTGATCAAAAACTGTAATCATCTCCATTGTGTGGGTTTATGCCCCAAAGACAAAGAAAAAGTCCCAGTTGTTCCCCACAAAGTATTTAAACATATTGATGTATTATCTGTGAGCTGATTTTAACAGGATTAAGTGACCCTTCTTTGAATCCACACCATATTGTGATAGCAATGGTCCCATAGCTTTGTTGTCTCTCACAAACAAAGAAAACCATTTCAATGTCTGGAGATCATTGCATCCAATGGAAAAAAGTTAAAATTTTTGCCATCATGCACATAGAATAAAAAATTGATAACAGTTTAATACAACTTTATTAGATTAGATCATACCCCTAATTCTATTAAACATTGAGGATGGTTTCATAATCCTAAAACTACATTTTTGCCTTTGGATAACACTTCATTCATCCGAATATTTAAAACAATCAACCTCTTCACCATATGATTATTTTAATAATAGTGTCTCCGAGAAGTGTCCCCCTATCCTTGTATGGTGTCCCCACAAGACAGACAGAGGTAATTTTTATTGGCATTTCAGTTGTCCATAGGAAAGCAAGAACTGAGTCTAGAGTAGTATCTAGTAACATTGTCTCGCTCTACTGAATAAGGTTACATTTTGTTCCGCAGAGAAAAATGTTTCGGGGAAAATTTCAGAATCAGTTTTGAAGCTGGATATGAGGAAATAGCTTGCTCTGTGGAAAGTTGGAGCTAATTATTATGGGCAAGGTAATCATGCTTGTGTCCTATCAGAATCGCACCTCAAAATGGCACTAAGTGAATCACAAAGGTTCCATTGTTTCAAATAATAGAAATAAAAAAAAAGGGTTTTAAACCCAAGTATAATAAAAGATTATAAAAACCATTATTATTTCTTCTTTGAAAATCCTATACAAACCCGGAAAACCCCCTTTAAAATTTTTTACCCCAAAATCCTAACACTGTTTCTGGTAATGTATGAAAGCAAAATGTTTCCCCTGTACATTCCCTTTTTGGGGTTGGGCTTTATAGTCTTGTAACGGAGGTGGTAGTGGATCCTCTGAATTCCCCCAAACGATGGGGTTTTGCACGCCAGGGAGTGGGGGTCTAAGTTGGTTTCCCGTTTTCACCCGAGCCCCCGTTTAAAACGGGAAGGACTTGCTGCGGGGATTAATTTCCCGGTCGCAAAACCCCGGCGTGACTTGCTTGGGGGGTGGCCCGCCCAGTGTTTTCGCGGTACAGAATCGTGAAGCAGGCTGTAGTCGGGGACAGGCAGAAGGTCAGTTGCAGGCGGCCCGTGGTTCGAAATGGGGGGCGGGAGAAGGTCAGGACAGGCGGTTTAAAGGGTTGTGTTCAAAGGAGGAGGGAGAAGGTAGGTTTAAACGGTAATCAGAACAAGGGCCTCTGGAACGCTTCCCCCTTTGGCCCAGGGGACTAAAGGACCCGGAAGCAACAAGGCTGGAAGGGGCAGGCAAGTACCCTAGCCCGAACACAGGGGTGAGGGGAAACCCCAGAGAGGGCATTTTGGGGGGGAGGGACAGGGGACGGGTCCCGGGAGGGGACCACGGCATGAACCGTGACAGTACCCCCCCTTAAAACCCCCCTCCTCCCCCTCCAAATCACAGAATGGCGTTCCACATAGGCCAGGGGCCCGCAACTTCTACGGGGGCAACCCCAAAACCAAGTACAGGCTGTATAATAGCCAGTATAGGGAAAACCTAGAAAAGGAGGTGCATGGGAGGAACAAACGGGGCACTAGGCAAAATGGGGGGAACTCAGGGCGGGACCATGAGCTAGGCAACAGACGGACGCTCTGGGCTGGACCATGAGCTAGGCAACAGACGGACGCTCTGGGCTGGACCATGAGCTAGGCAACAGACGGACGCTCTGGGCTGGACCATGAGCTAGGCAACAGACGGACGCTCTGGGCTGGACCATGAGCTAGGCAACAGACGGACGCTCTGGGCTGGACCATGAGCTAGGCCAAACGGGTGCTCTGGGCTGGACCATGAGCTAGGCAACAGACAGACGCTCTGGGCTGGACCATGAGCTAGGCCAAACGAATGCTCTGGGCTGGACCATGAGCTAGGCCAAACGGATGCTCTGGGCTGGACCATGAGCTAAGCCAAACGGATGCTCTGGGCTGGACCAAGAGCTAGGACGAACGGATGCTCTGGGCTGGACCACGAGCTAGGCCTAACGGATGCTCTGGGCTGGACCACGAGCTAGGCCGAACGGATGCTCTGGGCTGGACCAAGAGCTAGGCCGAACGGATGCTCTGGGCTGGACCAAGAGCTAGGCCCAACGGATGCTCTGGGCTGGACCATGAGCTAGGCCAAACGGATGTTCTGGGCTGGACCATGAGCTAGGCCAAACGGATGCTCTGGGCTGGACCATGAGCCAACGGAAAGGACAGGCAAGTACATAGCAGAACACAGGCTGCCGGGACCCCTGCACAGGGAGCCCCAACAGAGACATGGCAGGCACGGACAGGCCGACGGTCCAAGGCAGGGACCGCGGCATGAACCATGACAGTCTCTTTGGAGAACCATCTCAAGGACCTCCTGGCAACTTTATTAAGAATTACTATTGGTCAGCTAAATTTTCTTTGCTGTATACTAGAAATAAATATTTGGCCACAGATGACAGAATGATTGTCTTCCACACTATGATACTGCAAGAACATTAAAAACCATATGTTGGAGAAATCCAGTGGCCCCAAATGTGTGTAAACTTTTTCTTGGTAATAACAATTGTGTTATGGAGCGTTTTATTGTGTTCATCCATCCACAGACAAAATGGGTTAAATGGACATGCACAATATTAATTTCCTCCACTTTATGACAGGGGTCTGCAACGTCGGCCCTCCAGCTGTTGGGAAACTACATCTCCCATCATGCCCACTGATATAGATTATATAAATGCATGATTGGAATTGTAGTTTCCCAACAGCTGGAGGGCCCACGTTGCAGACTCCTGCTTTATAATATTAGCCAAGTAGTTTGCTATGTATTTTGGCATTGAAGCATGTGACACACCCAGTGAGTTTTGTGTTATCCTTGTTAATTGTTTTACGTTGTTCTTCACTCTGTATTTGATATATTATAATTATCTGAGTATCATGTAAGATCACATAATCATCTTTACGACTTATCTCTTCTATGTATCTGACTGAACGATTCTGTATTGTGAATGGTCTTGTATACTCAATAACATGTTTAATATTTATATAATTTTAGAGTAGTAGAGTAGAGCACGGAGTTATGGGTTAAAGGGGTTGTATCGTTTGAAGTGTTAGTGCTGTTCAGCTAATTCTCTGAGATTGAACTAGAAATCCAGGGGCGAGTCTCTCCACTCAGCAGGTGTGTCTCCCTTCCCAGGAGGCGTGTTTCCACTCACTGAAGCTGTGACATCATCATTCTGACTGTGCAGTGGAAGAAGAAGAGTGTCTGCAGAGCACAGCTATACAGCCTCCTGCATGCATGCTTGTCACCTGTGTGCAGAGCTTCAGGCTCAGCTTGGCTATAAGCAGTTATACAGTCAGCCTGAACTGATGAGACATGTGAGGAGTGTACACTGCCCCCTTCCTCCTCCCTTATGTTACCAGACAGGAGACTGTATGACTGTGGTATATGCAGTTATACACACAGCCTGAACTGGTGAGACATGTGAGGAGTGCACACTGCCCCCCCCCCCTCTGTTACCAGACAGGAGAATGTATTACTGTGGTATAAGCAGTTATAAACACAGCCTGAACTGATGAGACATGTGAGGAGTGTACACTGCCCCTCCTCCTCCCCCTTCTGTTACCAGACATGAGACTGTATGACTGTGGTATATGCAGTTATACACACAGCCTGAACTGATGAGACATGTGCGGAGTGTACACTGCCCTCCCTTCTGTTACCAGACAGCAGACTGTATGACTGTGGTATATGCAGTTATACTCACAGCCTGAACTGATGAGACGTGAGGAGTGTACACTGCCCCCCCCTTCCCCTCTGTTACCAGGCAGCAGACTGGGTTATATGGAGCAATGCACACAGCCCTCCCCCCCTCCGCTCGCCCTGGTGACTGGCAGAGGACGCTATAATACTGTGTTATATGAGGAGATCTGTGACTTAAACAGCCAGTAATTGCCCAGATCATTCACCCTAGAGCTGGGAGATGTGTATAGAGACGGCAGACCTTGGTTTCACTATCGATTTTAACAGCTCAGAGGGGAGAAAACACAGAGTGTACAGACAGCCAATCACAGCGCAGGGGACGTGACCGGGGCGTTTCCTGTCTGGTAGCGTATCCCAACAGGCTGAATGACATGTCAGCCAGCCAATCACAGTACAGGGGGATTGTCTAGGGGGGGCCTGTCCCGACCAGCAGCAACAGAAACAGAATACAGATTTACAGCTCATATCTGCTAAACCAAGTGACTGAGGTAATGCAACCCAATTACAAAAGTGCTTATTTTTACTGTCCCCATAATCTGAGACATGATCTTTGTAGCGATATAACCCCTTTAACACAATGCCAAGGAGGAAAGACAAGAGCAATGATCTTAAAGATGATGCTCATCAACCTGGGAAGGGTTATAAGGCTATTTCCAAACAATGTAAGTACATTATTCTACAGTGAGAAAAATTATTTACAAGTGGAAAACATTTAAGACGTTTGACAATCTTTTCCGAGTGAACATACTACATAGTTACTACATAGTCAGATCATGCAACGTTCAGAGGATTTGAATAATAATCCAAAAGCTGCATCTCAGACAGACTCTACAGGCTTCATTTAGCATGTTGAATCTTCACAACAGTACAAAAAAAACTGAACTAGTAAAGCTTGTTTTAATAAAGCCACTTCTACCTAAAAAGAATATGGTAGCAGAGCTTGAAAAACTGTTTCTAAACAAGTCCCAAGACTTTTGTACCAATGTCTTTGTATAGACGAGACCAACATGGAGATGTTTGGTCAAAACGTGCAGTGCCAATTCTGGCAAAAAAACAAACACAGCGTATAAGCACAACAACTCATTCCTACTGTCAAATATGGCGATGAAGGGGTAATGTTTTGCAGCTACAGGACCTCGGCACTTTGCAGTCATTTAGTCGATCATGAATTTCCCTATATACATAACAGTGAAATGTGAGGCCACCTCACATTTACAGTACAGTCAAATGTAAGGCCATCTATACAACAGCTTAACCCATACATGCCAACTCTCCCGTTTTTGGCGGGGGGGTCCCGCTATTTGGGGTCCCCTCCCGCCCTCCCGGGGGAGTTGGCATTCCTCCCGCCGCCTGCAGGGGGGGGGGGTCCTTTAATTTCCGCGGGCGCAAGAGTA
>JAODAL010022785.1:0-63983 GCA_025379985.1 Phyllomedusa bahiana
AATTTTTTTCGGCCATCTCTAGCTGATAGGGGATGGTTCTTCCCTTTCCGATTAGATGTTGTATTTTATTGGATCTCTGTGATTTTAAATCTTTCAACCTTTTTTTTATTGTCTACACCACGAATAAGGATGCAGTGTTCGAAATGCGTCTGTTTTTAGAGCCAGATACCGGTTGTACTTACACCCTTTTTCTTTTGATACTATTATTTGAATCAATATGAAATACATTTTGGACTTTTAATTGTTACTATTAAGCCTCGTTCACACGGCTTATTTCGCCACGGATTTGCCGACGGATTGACGATCGTCAATCCGTCGGCAAATCAGTCAGAAATAAGTAACAGCCTATTTTGTATTGATTTAAAATAGAAAAAAACGGTCGTCGTTCAAAACGACGCGTAGTTCCTTTCCCCGGATTGCCGCCGCGGATTGACGACGGAAAATCCGGATGGAAAAACAATTCACATGTCAATTATTCCGGACGGATTCACCCCCTTTACAATGATTGGAGAGGGTGAATCCGTCGGGAAATCAGTTACAAATACGTGCCTCACTTAGTGGCAGTTATTTGCAACTGATTTTCAACTGATTTCAGAACGTATTTACGATCGGCAACCCGATGTAAATACGTTCTGAAATAAGCCGTGTGAACGAGGCCTTAATCTCACCTTTGGTTGTGCTGGATCGTGTTCTCCCTTTTCTCTGGATTGTTTGACTCTGCCCTTTTGTCCAAGGTCTGGACTCGAGCACCTCGTGGGACTTACAACTCGGTGTTCAAACATTTACTAAGGTGGTGAGCAGTGCAACTTTTTCTTTTTCTTTATACAGTTGCACTGTACAGCAGGGGATACTGATAAAGTCTTCCCTCGAGTTACAGTATTAAGTGTTCACAGGACGACCATTGTAACTTGAGACATAGTTCTAGAAAAACTAGAAATATTGAGGTAAGTAATGGATAAAATTTAAATATAGGAAAAACATTGTACTGCATGGTGTCTCAGTGTAGAGCTGGTTCCATTATGTTCTACAACCATATGACAACTCTACCGACTATTGTAGTTGAACACAAAGTAAAATTTTATTTCTCATAATGAATGTATCTCTCCAGTAGGTGCCACTGTTGTGTTTCGTTCCCCTGTTTTAAAAATTCTGTAGTAAAATAATACTCCGCTGGAAATGATTTGATAGAAAATGTTACACTTTAATTTCTGAAAATTATCAAATTATTTTGCTAACAACAATACAGTGGAAATGTATAGTTTTCTTTGTTCAAGTGTGTATTTATTGAGCATTTTCAAATAAAGACAGATATTACAATCCAATTGTCATATGGGAGAACATGATAGATATAACACTGTATCAAGAGGTGATCCATAAATATCACATTAATAATAATCAGGCATGTCTCAAGTATAACTAGACTAATCAAAGAAGTACATACATTCATGTAGAAGGTGAAGACTCGGATCGTATAAACCATATCAACATTTAGAACAGTAAACATATAGGGCAACATGTATGATTTATATCGTTTAGATGACAATTTTCATGTGCATTATAATAGTGTAGAATGCGCCAGATTTATGAACCTGCTCTATAGCAAGTCATAAATCAGGCGCATTCTAGCTCTAAGACGACATTTCTGGATCAGATAAACCACTTTTAAGGTGCTCTACCTGTTCTAGCAGTAATGCACCTGGAATTGCCGTACTGAAGCTATAAATGTGTAGCTTCATACGGCTCTAGTGCGCCCCGCCTACCGCTCGCCCCCGAAATCAAGCGCATTAGAAAGTGCTGCGGTTGCTCTGTAATGTGCCTGATACTGGCGTATGGGCAATGTAGAAATATAGTGAACGGGGTTGCGCCAGTTTTTGGGCCGATAAGACACGAGACTTCTGCCGCAGCCCCGTTCATACATGCTGCGCATATTAAGCAGAGAATCACAAGACACATAAGGGGGAAACATAATGAAAGGGAAGAGAGAAAAGAAAGAAAAAATAAAAATATATAGCACATAAATACAAAAAAAAATAAGAGACACCCTACATCCCTCCACGGCCAACACCAGAAGCCTCATAAATCCTGTGCAATGGCATATGCTTGACGATTATTTAATGAGACTATAAGGAACTCCATGTGCCTGACATCTTCAATATGATGATACGGATCCATTATAGTGGGAGAAGTTTGTTGCTTCCAAAAGCATGATATCAGGCATCTTGCTGCTGTCAAAATGAGTAAGATCAACTTCAGTAAAGGATTACTAATGGACTGTGGCAAGAAAAAAATAGGATCCTTGGGAGGCTTGACACCAGTAACTTCTACTATTAATGCTCTGGCCCTCGTCTAAAAACTTTGGATATAAGTGCACAACCAAAAAATATGATACACATAGGTACCTGCAGAACCACATCTCCAGCAAGAATTTCCCAAAACCGATGGTTTAAGCTTGTGCAGCATTGATACCCTGTTTCCCTGAAAATAAGACAGTGTCTTATATTAATTTTTGCTCCTAAAGATGAAATAAGACTTATTTTTAGGGGAAGTTTTTTTTTCTATGAACAATAATTCATATTTATTGTTGAACAAAACATCAACATGTATTAATATACGGTGTGATTTCATCACCAACATCAGCATAAGCAGCCAAACTCTGAATTGCATAAAAAAAGCACCATGTCTTATTTTCGGGGGTGTCTTTTTTTCGGGGAAACAGGGTACCATATGATACCATAACATGAGCACCTTATTCTGATTTTCCTTGTAAAAATTGCATTGTGACGTCTGCTATGCTCTCTTCCAGATAGTTTTCCGTGTGTTCATAGAAATATCCCTATCTAAATAAGTCTCCCACTTGGCCTTATAAGCATGTGAAACTGGTGCCTCTACATCTGCAGCATGTTATAGATATCTGATATAAGATCCTCTGTGGATGAACGAGTTTTACATAAAAGCTCAAACCTGGTGGGAATAGAAGCAGTGACCGTTTGTAGGACAGAGCGCATGAAATGCCTAATTTGCAAATAAGTGTAATGACAAGTACTAGGAGCATTGAAGGATGACTGCAGTGAGGCAAATGAAAGCATCTGACTAGGTTGGCAGATATTATTGATCATAAAACTAAAGAATCTGTTATCAAACCCAAACAGTTTTACCTGGGGAGATCCCCATGAAATGTATTGTTTTAAATATTAAAATGAAGTTTCCTTTTGCCTGGATTGGCAATGCCTCGAAAATTTGGAGAAATATCCTTAAAAGTGATGCCCAAAAACTTTGATATTAAAAAGAAAAATTTTTGACATTGAGGGCGATTTTATATATGTACATAGCTTCAAATTTGAAAAGGAAAAGGTGCTCTTAGGGTATGTTCATTTCGACGATCGTATGGTACGAGCGGGAATATAATTGACATGTCAATTACTTGTGGTGAATACGCATCGCGAGTAATGACTGTCTATGGGGCCGGCGGGCTACCGCACGCCCACGCCGTGGCAGTATGCATGTATTAGCGCGACTCCCAAATACCCAGTGTAATTGTGGCTGTACTGTATGTCCCGCAATTACGCCACGTGAACATAGCCTTAGGCTATGTCTACACAGCACAGGTTTTTCACTGGATTTACAGCAGGTTCAGAATTTAGAATCTGTCGAAAATCTGACTGTACCCAGTGCTGTATAGACCACAATGAAAAATCCGTGCTGTAGTATACACAGGATTCCGTCACATTTTCATACCTTCTTGATCTTATGCAAGATTGCCGTCGAATTCACGTAAATTCAATGTACGGGGCCGACGTAATTCTGAAAACAGGCTGAGGTTTTTAGCGCAAATCTGTTCCAAAAAACACAACCCAGCGATGTTAAAATGCCATTGGATTTTAGACGTTATTTTAACATTGCCTTATTTTATGAATACATATAATGTAGTATACCTGCTGCTGTGGACATTCTGTTTTAGGTCTCATGCACACAGGCACGGGGCCTGCATCCCTCCGTCCACTACTATACAGGATCTGTTATTAAATGTGAGGAGTTACATATCTTTTTCCCATGCACTGTAAATGTTTACTCAATGTGCTTCATAAAGGTCATAAACAGTACAACTGGTAGTTAAGTTAGAGTGTGAAGGACTATGCCTGTAACTTAGATAACAACCAGACCACATTTCATAATCAATGCAGAAATCCAGGTAATTCTAAAGGATTCACTTACTTTTTTCTAGCAACTGTATAATGTGTTTTTTCTGATCACTATAGGTAAAAAGAAGTGAAAAAAAAGAAATTCATTGAAATCATTGGACCAAATTTATAAAAAAAAATAAATGCTTTACTTTTTAACCCCTTAAGGACCCAGACAGTTTTGGCCTTCCTGACACAGCCCTATTTTTGAAATCTGACAAGTGTCACTTTATGTGGGAATAACCTTTTGACACTTTTACCTATCCCTGTGATTCAGAGATTGTTTTTTCGTGACACATTGTGCTTTTAAATTAGTAAGAAAATTTTATCCATACAATCCTTGTTTTTTGTGAAAAATATCAAAATTTCATGAAAAATTTTTAAAAATCTGTGATTTTGAAGTTGAAAAATGTCTGCGTGCAAGACAGATAAATTTTTTACCACAAAATAGTTTAAACTACATCTACCATATGTCCACTATAAATTGGCATCATTTTTTAAATGACCTTTTTATGACATTAGAGGGCTTAGAAATTTAGTAGTAATTTTCACATTTTCAAGAAAATTTTGCAATATACATTTTTTTTAGGGACCATTCCAGTTCTGACGTGGCTTTGAAGGGGCCTGTATGTTAGATACCCCCATAAATGATGCCTTCTAAGAAACTAGCCGCCTTAAAGTATTTACAACAGTGTTTAAGAACTTTGTTAACCCTTTAGGTATTTCACAGCAATTAATGCAAAGTGGAGGTGAAATTTCAAAATTTCACTATTTTGCAGATTTTCCAATATTTATCCATTATTCACTGGAATACGGTAAATGTGACAAGGTAAATGCAATGTAATAAATTTCCCCATGTCTGACGTTTTTAGAAATATCCCATATGTGGCCCTAGTGCATTATTTGGCTCAACCATAAGCCCCAGAATAGGAGGAGCACCTACTGGACTCTGGGGTCTCATTTTCAATGCATTTTTATTTAGGCCCATTTCAGGTTTGAGGGGGCCCTAAGGTGCTAAAAACTTAATAAACACCCCTAAAAAGACCCCGTATTGAAAACTACACCTCTTAAGGTATATATACAGGTGTGTAGTGAGTATATCGACCACACAGGTGATTCACAATTTTTTTTTTAGCATTAGGCTGTGAAAATTTTAAAAAAAATTTTTTTTCCAATAATCTGCAATTTTAGCTTAAAATGTTTCATATTTACAAGGAATCCTGGAAAAAAGAACCCCAAAACTTTGTTAAGAAAAAATTTTTCCAAGTTCGGGTATACCCTACATGTGGGTTTTAAACTGCTGTTTGGGGCGCTGGCAGGGCGTTACAAGGGAGGGAGCGCTATTTGGCTTTTGGAACGCAGATTTTGGTGGGGCCATGTCGCATTTGCAAAGCCCCCAAAGTAGCAGAACAGGTGAAACCTTCCAGAAGTCGCCCCATTTTAGATTCAACACCCCTCATGGATCTCATCTAGGGGTGTATTGTGCATTTTGGGCACACAGGTGTTCCATCATTTTTTTAGCATTGGCCATGAAAATGGGGGGAGGGGGGGAAACGCAGTTCCACCATTGTTTTTTGGGCTTCAATTTTACGGTGTTCGCTGTGCAGTGTAAATGATGTGATAACTTTACTAAGGGGGTCGGTACAATTGCAATAGTATAAATTTTATATAGTTTTTTATGTTTTATTACTTTTACACAATAGAAATGTGCCTATAAAAAATTGCGTTTTTATGTTGTCCTCTTCTGACAGTCATAACTTTTATATTTTGCTGTGTGAAGAGCTGTGAAGGGCCTTATTTTTTGCGGGATGAATTGATGCTTTTATTGGTACCATTTTGGGGTGCATACAACACTTTGTTCACTTTTTATTAAGGTTTTTGTGAGGCATTTTGAACAAAAAACAGCAATCCTGGTAGTGTTTTTTATTTTTATTTTTTATAGCGGTCACTCTGCGATAGATATGACATGCTAGCTTTACTCAGCAGGTCGATACGATTACAGCAATACCCAAAATTTTTATATTTTTTTATTTTTTATGCTTTTATACAATAAAAACACTTTTATTCAAACAGGAAAACACATTTTTGCATCGCCATAGTCTGAGAGCCATAGCTTTTTTATTTTTCTTTGTATGGAGCTGTGTACAGGCTTGTTTTTGCGGGATGAGTTGACGTTTTTATTGGTATCATTTTTGGGGGGACAAGGCTTTTTGATCGGTTTTAATTCCATTTTTTTAAGGCAGGGTGAAGAAAATTCTGCAATCCTTATAGTGTTTTTTATTTTTATTTTTAACATTTCAGTATCCGTAATTAAGTTTTGCTTTACTCTGGGGTCGATAAAGATTATGGTGATACCCAATTTATATAGTTTTTTTTTTATGGTGAAGCACTTAAAAAAAAAAAAAAAAGGTGTTTTTTAGTGGTTTTATAAGAATATTTATGCATCGCTATCTTCTGAGAGCCATAACTTTTTTATTTTTCCGTATACAGAGCTGTTTAAGGACTTTTTTTTGTGGAATGAACTGTTGTTTTAATTGGTACAATGTTGGCGTTTATAGGAGTTTTTGATCACTTTTATTCCATTTTATGTGCTGCGGGATGAATAAAAATCTTTTTTTTCCGTATTCAAACATAAGCTTTATTGAACAAGAAAGTGATTGAACAATGGCACATAAATTTTTTCGGGGCAAATTTTACATTCTAAATGGTCAATGATTTTACATTTTTAAATTTTAAAGTCATGCCCTACAAATGTTTTGGACCAAAACATGGGGAAAGGAGGGAGCAATAAAATTTGATTTTGAAAAAGTTTATGCAGGGGTATAAAGTATGGGAAATTTAGCCCCCCCCCCCCCCCCAAAAAAACCCACACCCCCATAAGTGGGGGGGGGGGGGGGGGGTAAGCAGTCCCCCCGCCCAGGGAGCCAAGGTCCCCTCCTGAGGGGAGGGTTTTCCCCCCAGGATGGGGAATTTTTGCCCTTCCCCGGGTTTATGGGGGTCGCACCCAGAAAAGGGATTACAGGAAAAAAATGCGTTGCTCTATATTAAAGTTGATTCAAAACTGATTTTGCCAAAGGGAGAGTGTATCGGGGAAAAAAAACCCAATAAGAACATTACGGTAAACATAAAACCCCGGCCCGATTCAAGCTTTTCCCACGGCTTAGGGAAGGGTTTTAGTTGTACCTCTTTTTAGGAGAGATTTGGGGAAGTAATAAAAAAATTCCGATCAAACAGAAGGTTATCCCTTTTTTTCCCATTTTGGGGGTACTTTTTGGGTCCCGAACGGGGAAATCTGTCCTAAATTTTTTCCCTTCTCTAATCGTTTTGATTTTCCCTTCACCACCCCCGAGATTGGGGGGCCTGGGAGTTTGGGGGGCGCCACAACCGGGGGATAAACTTTTTTGGCTGGGGTTTATCAGGTGCGAGCCCAAGGGGGTTTTTTTCGGGCATCGAATTTGGGAGAGGGGAAGGGGGTGAAGAGGAAAAGTTGCTGGATTGGTTTGGAGATTTAGCCCTTTGTAAATCTTTGAATCGC
The DNA here is from genome assembly GCA_025379985.1 of Phyllomedusa bahiana. Classification (NCBI taxonomy): domain Eukaryota; kingdom Metazoa; phylum Chordata; class Amphibia; order Anura; family Hylidae; genus Phyllomedusa; species Phyllomedusa bahiana. The sequence continues at coordinate 7,714 of JAODAL010022785.1, forward strand.
ATCAAAAACCTTAAAAAAAAAAAGGGCTGCACTTGGGACAGCCCCAAACCCAGAAAAGGGTCATTTTTCCTTTTTATCCAACCCACAGCCCAGAAAAAGATTTGAAATGGTCGGGAAAAGGGTGTGCAACAGGCGGTACCTTTCCCACCCGTCGGGAATTTTGTATTTTTAATTTCTTGTGTTTTTGGGCGGATATGGGGGATTTAGGGTTTTTAAGGCAAAGGCCCTGCCCACTCCTCCTCCAAAAAGCAAAACCCCCCCCCGGGTTCCCCTGCTCCCCAACCCCCCTTGGAAGGGGAGCTAACCGTTCTAGGATTGCCCGGAAAAATTTTTTTTAAAGACCTGAAGGGCTCGCCCTTTCTGATACTCCCCCCGGGGGCCACCACCGTTAAAAAGTCATGGCGGGGCCCCTCTGAAAATCAAGGGCCGACGACATTTGGGATTAAAAACCCAAATTTGGTAGTATTGGAATTTTTTAAAAAGGCGTAGCCCCGGGCCCCCCCACCAGGTCCCATAACTTTTTTAAGGAGTTTAAAAGAGACACCCCTGAAAAAAACTAAAGGGGGCAGCTTCCCCCTCCCAAAAAGGCGAGAAAAGAGGGAGCCTCAAGGAGTCGGGGAGCCAGGGGTTGTTTTTCTTTGGGAGAAAGGACCCCCCTTTTAAATGGGGCGCATCTTAGACCCCAAAAAGTTCTACAAACCCAAACAGATATTTGTGTCCCCGGGGGGGGGAATGCCTAGAATCAATCTCTTCGGTAGCAAAACAGGGGGGGGCCCAAAGCCAAGGGGGACCCCCCGGTCCCTTATAAATCTGAGTTTTCAACTGAGTCCACATCTGGTTTTTGTGTTGCGAAAGCTACCCCAAAATTTCGGACCCTAAAAACGCTATAAAAAATAGCATAAAAAGTCGGGAAGGGACAATCCCCCTTTTCTAATTTAGAGCGATTTCAAGGTGGACTGGGGCTATTCGGGGTGTTTCTGCGCCCATAAAAACGGTTGAAAAAATTTGGGTCTCAGTGACACGAAAAGTGTTTTTGGGCAAAAGGGAATGGGCAGGGGCCTAAAGAGTATAGGAGACGAGGCAGGACATTCATTTTCAAAAATATTGATCCTGCCTATCCAGGAGAAATCTCTCCAAACCCATTTCGGGAAAATTCCCGGGGGGATATTTTGGGGGTTTTGGGGAGAAAAAAATTTTGTTTTCAAAAATCTTTCGGGGTCAGCGGGGAATTTTTTACACCCGGGTAGGGAAAAGGTTTGCCCTTGGTCCAGGGGGAACCCGGGGGGGAAGGTCTGCATCGAATCAAGTCCCGCTCCGGGAATATTCGGGCCCCCTAGCGATGTTTTTTTGTCATTTTTGTTTTTTTGGTTTGTTTACCCTCCCTGAATTCCCCCCAGAGCCTAATGCCGGCAAAAAGTGATTACCTGGCTTGGTCATGTATAGGAGCAATTCATCTGTAAAGGGGCAAGCATTTCACCTGCAGACACCAACCCGGACCCCCCGTAAAATGGATTCGTTGCGAATAGCCGGGAGTAAGGCCCCAAAGGAAAAGTAAATACAAAATCGGTGAAAGGGGGCACCCCTGCCCTTTTTCCCCTTTTCCGCCCTCCATTTGGTTCCAAAAAAGGGAACCGTTAACACGAATCTGGACTTGGGGAAGGGGGTAAAAAAGGGCCCAAAGATCCATTCCCTCATCATGGCCCCCGGGTCCTATTTTTTCCCCAACACCTCCAGGGAGGGGGGGGCCAAAGGGGGCCCCCAAAGAATCGCTTTTTCCGCGTCCAAAAAATAAGATCACATTTGGTATCTTTTTCCCTTTAAAAACTGGTTTCATCAAGTAAAGGTTTTTTAACCCCTGTTTTTCTCTCGCCTTTCCCCGGAGGGACAAACCCCACCCCCCATAAGGTGAATCAGTGTGTTTAAAAAAAGGGGGGGTTTTTCCGATTGGTAACATTTTGGGGAAGATTTTTCCCTCGGGTGAGGGTCAGCGAAATTGGCCTGTAACTTTGGCATAGGACGGGGTCCTCCCCCCTTAGGGATCACCTTGATATTTGGGCCCCAAGAAAGGTGGGATCAAATGGCGAGGGAAAATCCAAGACTGTGTTGAAAAAACCCTGAGCAAAGGGCCCCCGCAAGCCTCCCCCAAGATCTTGGGAGAAGTGTGGGGGTACCTCCAAAATTGGGGGCCAATGGTTTTGTTGCCCGGGGGGGAAAAAAAGGGGGGGAAAAAAAAAAAAAAAGGAAAAAAAAAAAAATTTTTCCCCCCCCCCCCCCCTTGAAAAGTTTCCCCCCCCCAAACCTTTTTTTTAAAGGTTTCCTCCCCCCCGGAAGGCCGGGGGAAGGAAACCCCTTTAAAAAAAAAAATTTTGGGGGTCTGGGGGATGCTGTCTTTGCAAATTAAACCTTTAGGGAAAGGAAAACAAACACTTTTGGGGGGGCCCCAATTGAGCTGCATGTGATGGGGGGTTTTTACAAAAACCCCTGTAGTAATTTTTGGAAGACCTATAAGAACTCCCATTTAGGGTACCCCTTGGGCCCCTCCAAGGGTTTTTAATCACAGGGGGCAAAAAGGGGAAACCCCTTTTGGCCCCTGAGCACCCGACAGGAAAATTTTCCCCGCTTGTTTACTCCCCGGGGTAAAAGGAGCTCCCCAAAAACGGCAATATCTCTTGGCCTGTGCCCCATGAGCTGAAGAATTTCGTGCCACTTTTTTGGATAACTTTTGAGATTTCCCCCCTCCCCCTGCCCCCCCTATTTTTGTGTGTCGCCTCTTGTGGGCCCCAAGTCGCCGGCCCGAGAACCCGCCCGGGTTTTTGTGGGAGGGCCCCTTTTTTAAGTCGAGCTCCATGGGTTTTAAAGAGCACCCCTCCAAAAGACATTTGAAGCTTCCCCTTGGATTTGGGGTTATGTGGGATCTGAGAGGTGGTCCGTACGAAACGACTTGATCCCCCCCGCTGTAAAGGGCAAGTTTAACATAAAGAGTCATTTTAGTAGAGAGTCTTTCAATTTCCATGAAAGGGGGTGCTTCCCATAACTAGGGGGGGGGCAAAGTCGCAATTTAATTGGGGGTTTAAAGGTCGGGGAAAAGACTGCCTTCCCCATCTTTGGGGTCCCACAACATATTTTAGAAGAAATGTTTGCCCGGGGGAAAACAATCCAACGGGGGTATGAGGGGAGGGAAGGAAAAATGTGGTTTGTCCCCATCTTTAGGGTGGGAAAACCCCACACATCCATCAGCTGGGATATCCCGCAGCAAACTTTTTTAAAAACCCCGTTGAGGATGTGTAGGGGGGATTAGGTTCTTGGAACCCGCCGAGGTTTCCCAAAATGGGGTTTTATTCAAATTTTTAAAACGCCGCAGAGTGTAAAGTTCTCTTGAAACAAATTTGTGAGGGTGTCGAGGACCTTTGGGAAAGAAGGCTAGTTGGGGGCCCGTGTTTGGGGGCATAGATTTTTGCCAGGGTGTAAAAAATGGGCCCTTTTAATTTTTAAAACCCAACAAAGATCGCCCAGCTTCAACATCTCGAAAGACCCCTAATATTTTTAAACCCGGGAAAGACCCCTTTTTGAAAAAAAATGGGCCCCCCCTTTTTTGTTTTGGGCTTTGACTGCTAGGGAAAGGAACCAGAAAAGGGTAATTTTCGGAGCAATATCTTTGAAAAATGAGATGAATTTTTAGGTTTGGGGCTCCTGTAAAACCCCACCCCGAGATCGCTGTTTATTTAAGGGAAAATTAAAATTTTTAACTCTTCTCGGGAACGTTAAACCCCCTTACATTTAAGGAGGGGACACTAAGGTTACCATTAGGTTTTAAAGTTTTCCCGAAAAAGGTCCCCCAGGGGGAAATTGCAAGTTGAACCGACCGTAACAAAAAGACATCAAGAAAAATTGAATCTAAAATTCTAAATAACCAAGGCCCCCCCGGGAAAGGGACCAATTAACAAAAAAAGTGCAGGTTAAAAGGGAAAGCCCAAGGCCATTTTTAAAGTCTTCACTAGGCCCAAACTATTGGGGGGTAAAAACTCCTCAAACCACAAGAGGTCAGACAAAAATTTGAATCGAAGGGCCCAAAGGAAAGCCTGAGCTAACAAAAGCTTGCCAACAATAATTTTCAGAAAGGGTTGTGATGGGTTTATCGACACTTGGGGTCCGGATTCCTGGGGGGAGGGAGATGAAAGGGGAAAAGGGGCATAAGGGGAAGGAGGGGGGGGGAGGATTAGGGGGGGAGAAGGAAAAAAAAGAGAGGAGGTTTCGGAGAGAAAAAGGAAAAGGAAAAAAAAAAAAAAGGGGGGGGAGGGAGGTTTCCCAAATGCCCCATCACCTCCAGCCGAGCAGCTTTAAATTTTCCCAAAAATCCAAAGGGGTTTAAAAAGGGGTTTCCCCCCTACAGGGGTTTTAAAGAAAACATGAAGAAATACTCGTCACTTTCCCGGTTTTTAAAAATGACTAATTTTTTCATAAGCTCCTTTTCTTTTTTCAGCTCCTTTCCTTTCAAGGTTTGCTAATTAGATCAATTAAACTTCTCAAAAATCTCACAGGACTTCTTATCTGATCCCTCAAACAAAAGCCCCAAAATTTCAGTTCTTTTACTTGAGAAAAAATCAAGCTTTTTACTGCCTGGCCAGGACACTGTGTACACTGCCCAACCTGTGGGATGACTTTAAATCACTGTTTTCTCATTGAACAAACAGCAGGGGGGAGGGTTTGTTTACAGGGGTTTTTAAGAGGGAAATGAAATAGCCAGGGAGGCATAAATTCACTTTTATCTCCTTAGGGGAAAAAAAAAAGAAAAGGGAAAAAGCAATATATTTGGAAAATTTTTCTTTATTTTGTTTTTTCCCTACAATTTTTTAAAACTATTCTTTGTAGCGAACAAAACCCCCTTTTAAATATAAAAAGGGTCTTAAAAACCCCGAAGAAGTCCCCAAGGACTCAAATTTGAAAGGGTTTACTCAAAGAACCTGAAGGGGCTGGGCCCGAAAAACCCCCCCTTGGGCTCCTAAAAAAGGTGGGGCCGTTGGGGGGGGTGTTGGGAAACCCATCAGTACCCCCAGGGCCCGAAAAAGTCGTTTCATGCGGGGCCCCAAAGGAAACACGGGGGTGGACACGGAACAGTCCCCAAACTCCTCTGAAAACCCTTTTGCGACGTCACGGGTGCGCTGAGACTTCGGGGGGGCCCCCAAAGGGAAAGGGGCCGGTGGAAAGGGCTCGCCATCTGCATCCTAGGGAAGGGGGCATCCAGAGAGAAAACCCCCAAAACCAACCGGGAGGGGAGATGTCGGGGAGGAAAGTGCGATATGAAAAGGCCCGGAAGGTCTTCAGGGGACCGGGGAAAAACAGGTCCCGTCCCTCCCGCCGTTTCTTGAAGAGAGAAAAGGGGACCCCCATCTATATTGGAATATTACGGGACTGAAGAACAAAAATAGAAGCCCGGGTTGACTGCAGCCCCATGCGCAACGGGGCGCCTGGAGGGGATCGGGGAACACCCCAAAAACGGGCCCCTCAAAAATTTGACATTCTTTCATCACCCGCTTTTCTCAAAATCTCTTCCCTTTTATTTATAAAAAACGGTGAATCCGGCATATGATTTTCTCCCAAAGGTTTTGACCCCGTCTTTACCCCTGCGGCCGCAACACCCGGTGGGGCCCGGGGGAAAACCCAAATTTTGGGGGTCTTCTGGACGGGCTGAAATATACACTCCCCCCCGGGCCACTTTATTAGGTAAAGCCATTTCTAGTTAAAGGGGTTGGGCCCCCTTTTGCCTTCAAAACCCGCCTCAATTCTTCGTGGGATAAAATTTAACAAGGTGTTGCAGGCGATGCCAATTGGTACCCAAGGGGCCAAAGGGTGCCAAGAAAATATTCCCCACACCATGGAAAAACCACCCACCACCCCGCCTTTAAAACCCTTGATACAAGGCAGGATGGAACCCTTCCTTTCCTGTTGTTTGACGCCAAAATTTCTGCCCCTCCCAAATCCGAAGTCGCAGCAGAAATCGGACTCAGCAGACCAGGCAACGTTTTTCCAATCTTCTACTGTCCAATTTCGATGGCTTGGGCAAATTGGGCCTCAGTTTCCTGTTCTTAGCTGAAAAGGAGTGGTCCCCGTGTGGTCTTCTGCTGCTGTAGCCCATCTGCCTAAAAGTTCGCCGTTATGTGCATTCAAGATGCTCTTCTGCCTACCTTGGTTGTAACGGGGCTATTTGAGTCACTGTTGCCTTTCTATCAGCTCGAACCAGTCTGCCCATTCTCCTTTGACCTCTGGCATCAACAAGGCATTTTCCGCCCACAGGACTGCCCGCTCACTGGGATTTTTTTCTTTTTTCGGACCATTCTCTGTAAACCCTGGAGATGGTTTGTGCGTGAAAAATCCCAGGAGATCAGCAGTTTCTGAAATACTCAGACCAGCCCTTCTGGCACCAACAACCATGCCACGTTCAAAGGCACTCAAATCACCTTTCTTCCCCATACGATGCTTGGTTTTGAGCTGCAGGAGATTGCCCTTCACCATGTCTACATGCCTAAATGCACTGGGGTTGCCGCCATGTGATTGGCTGATTAGAAAATTAAGTCTTAACGACAGTTTGGACAAGTTACCTAATAAAGTGGCCGGTGAGTGTATAATTGAAACTTTGGTTAGAGTAGGGATTACCTCGCGGTCCTGACATTTTTCAGGAGACCTCTGATCCTGACATTGTTCCTTCTGCTGCGGTTCTCGAGGCCCGTCCATTTGGACAGCAAACTGGGAATGGTACTTGGTCTGGTCAGAGATGGCAGTCTGCAGGTTCGCAATGGTCAGGTTGGTTGATTCTTGAGCCTTCTCTAGGTTCTGTACTTTACATTGGAGAATACTAACTTCTGACTGGACTGGCTTCAATTCCTGTCTCCAAGAATGCTGCAGGTCTTGTGCCAGGAGTTTTAAATCGAACTTGGTGGGCAGCAAGGACAGCAGTGCCTTCAGCTCTAGGTGACTCTGTAGGGTGAGCAGAGCGGCCTCTGGATCAGGAAGGCCAGTGGTTTGGGTCCCAGCAGGATCTCTCGCCCACGGGGGGACCATGGTATCTGACCGTGGCGGTTCAGCAATGGATGTGGGGTGCAACGGGCTGCCTCCCCAAGTGGATGAATTAGGGCTGGACATCCAGGAGGGGCTGCGTTGTGTCTGGGCAAGTGCTGAGTTGTCAGGTAACATGGGGAATGATGATGGCATCAGAACTGCAGGAGACCCCCGTGATTCCGTTTCAGGGGGCCCGCCACAACTCCAAGTCACATCAAGGCCAATCCCTGTCTCCGACCACTGAGAGACATAAATGGCTTCATTCGTCATATTAGGCTTAGGTGTCTCATGACCAGGAACTGAGGCTCTGTGGGTTGCGACCCTTAAAGACCGGTGTTGGGGGTCTGTGGAGGTTTCAGAGGAGCTGCCCCTCATCTCATCCAGGTGAAGTTGAGTGGGCCCTTTCTGGGCAGTAGTTAAGGGCATGTGTGCCTTGGCTATTGAGCCAAACAGGGAGTGGTGCACCTCCGGTGGGGGAGGAGGTCCCGGCAGTGCCCAAGTCGGTCAGTGCCCTAGCTCTTGCTTGGGGTTTGCACCCCCGTATCCCGTAACGCCTCCAGTGACCAGTTGGGAGGGGCTACACTATGAGGGGGATAGAGCCTCTGTCGCCCAGGTCCCCTGGATGTGTTTTGTGGGGCAGTGAAGCGTCCATGTGCCTGATGGGGCACAATGGTGGGAGAAATCCCTGGAGAGGGCTGAGCCCTCTTCATAAGGCAAGCAGGTGCCAGCCAAAGTTTGTAATGTGGGGCCCCTCTGTGTCCCGGAGCGCTGCATGCCCGCACCCCCGGTGCGCGACTGGCCTAGCTGCGCCTGTCTCCTGTTAGACCGGGCCCGAGCTTCTCCCTGCTCTCCACGCTTGGGGATTCACACTGTCGTCGTTTGTTCCCCTTGCTCTGCGTCTCCCCGCTGGTCCGCGGGTCACGCGGCGAAAGACTTCGGCTCTTCCTGCTTGCAGGGTACAGTCGTCAGGTTACTAATGCTTGGGAGCCGCGGCATTTCCTAGCTGAGCAGGTCTATGCCTCCTGCAGAGCCAGAGCCCACGTCCTCCCACGGGCGCCACAGCTGGCAAGATGCCCCGAAGCTCCGGCGCGCGGAAAACTCCCCTGGTGTTCGTTCTTGTCACTGAGGGGTGGGAGGGGGGGGGGGGGGGGGGTGGGGGGGGGGGGGGGGACAGGTCAGGTGCCGGACCCCGTCCCCTGCAAGCCTGTACGGTGGCGAAGAAGTTGGAAATTGCACGTCCGGGACAAGCAGGTAGGTCCCAGAAGTGGTAGGAACCCTATTTAAATCATGTTTTGTCGCATTCTGGCTGCTCGGTGTTGGCAGAAAGTGCTGGATCTGTCACGGAGCTCAGGATACTGCACTTCTCACTCTTGCTTGGTTTAAAGCCACGCCCCCCCTCCCATTAAAATCTAAGTCTGTAAATTAACTGACATATTTATAGGGCAGGTCGTCTACGCACGCGGCGATACAAAATATGGGTTACTTTATTTTATTTTGATTGTTTTGGGAGATGGCAATTTGTAAATGGTAAAGTGTGCGGTGTACGTTTTATCACAGATATAGACGTAGCGATATGCACAACACACAGCGTGTGTGCACATTGTATTTTTTACTTGTTTTTCACTTTTTTTTTCCAATTCAAAAGCTTTTATTGAAACATGATGAAGAAAAAGGCACACATTACAAAGATCGTATCTTCCAAACAATGGGCATCATACCCTAGGAAAGCTAACATTTTCTTGTCCTTTGCAGATCAATAATCCTAAGGTTGAAGGGGACGATAATCTGCAATTGGAAGTTCAAATATTCTACGGAGAAGAAGCTGGGTGTACTCCTCACCACTACGTTTTGTCCCATGAGTTTCCAACGTTAGAACATAGGTAGCTATCATGATAGAAAATCTATTGCTGGTGCACATTAAAGCAAAAGAAACAATCTCAACAGAGAATTTGTAAAACCAAATAAGAAAGAACAAAAAAAACACAAAAACTGTCTGCGGCTTGTCAGCGGTTTGTCCCCCCTCCCCAGAGGAAGTACATTGAGAAGGAGTCGACTCCAAATCACTTGTTCCACCTGCCGAGTTATACTGAGGGGGCCAGTTTTACCCGAACCGTTTAGAGGTGATCCCATGTACCTCACTCTGTGTAGTGAAAGATACTGATCTGAGTCGCAGTGAATGAATCCAGTCCCCCCAGACGTGTAAGTATTTGCTATGGCATATTAGGCGAATCTGTTCTGAATTCCTCTAGTCCTTGTAACAATCAACTCCCGGCCCGAAACCAATCCGTTAATCTCGGTTCGGGACCGGGACAACCATAGTCAGGGATGAAATCTTTTTATTGGCCGCCAATAGCATAAATGTATTTAGATGAGACTTTAAGGTGAAAGCCGTGGGGAGGGGATGTCTAAAAAGGAGCACAGGAGGCGTGGGGTATTCTGAATCTTTATACCTGTCACTTTGTGGACTATATTCAATCACCTCTTCCCAAAAAGGGCTGACGTCATCGAGGCATCCCCACCAGATGTGAGACATGGTTCCACTTCCCCCCCACACATCGCCCACAGACACTTTCAACATATGGAAACCAGGGTTGGTTGAGGATGGCCGGGCACTCGATACCGCGACCTTGTTACAATCTCCGTAGTTCAACTCATGAGCCTTGGTCACATTGAAGATTTGTGGGTTAACTTAAAAAAGGTTTTGGCCATCCTCGTTCAGATAAAGCAAATTGAGCACCTTCCTGCCCAGCTATCCTGGAATTGGGATCTGCATGTACCCAACCTTGAGTCAAGTAAAGCCTTGTAGAGGCCCGACAGAACACCTCCTCACTGCATATCTACCCAGACACCACAACTCAAAGACCGTTGTCTGGGGTCTATGTATTGTCAGCTGAAATGTGGCTCCTGTCTCCATTCAGGTAGAAACTGTGTAAATGGTTAATAGAAAAAACGTGTCAAGACGAGTTAATCCCACGTTTCCCACTATCTCCTCAAACTCAGAAGGATTTAAGGGGGACGAATCTGTCCACTACAGACATGGCCGCCGATCCCCCCAAATAGACGGGACAAAGGTATCATAATTGGATCCGGGACGGCAGGAATTCCCAGTAGTTGGGGTGCATGGGCCTCCCGTACTGCTGAGTTGTCCACTTGGATGGGTGATGCTCTGCGTACAGCGACTGAGGTCTGGGGCTATTAGGGGAATTTTATTAAGTGAATTTCTGGTACAAACCACTGGTAGCCATGGCAAGGCTGCAACAGGGGCCTTGTGTAGAGTCTATTTTCTAATAATACCCATGACTTGGGAGCTGCAGTCTGAAATTCGTCCTAATAAACAGGACAGCCCAACGCGTGCCAGGTAGTAGGAGCCTGGAAGTCCGGAAGTGGGACAAGCCCCCCCCGTCTTTAGGTCGAGATAGTGTCCTCGTGCCCCTCTGATATTCGGGGATGACCCCTCGCCCCCAGCCACAACTGAGATGGTCCCAATTTACTGAGCTCTGAGAAGAAAGTATTTAGGTAAATTTAAGAGTGATTGCTTGGAATAGGTATAGATTCTTGGGAGAGTAATCATTTTTAATATAGTTTATGCGCCCAGCCAGGAAAAATCCTTCTATCCCCATTTCATAAGATCCCCGTTTGGAGATTGGAAATGGAAGAGGGAAAAATGAGCTCAATAAACTAACTCCGGGTCTGAAGGGATCCGGACCCCCAGGTATCCTGAGGAAGAAGACACCCAGGAGAAAGGAATGAGCCCCATCAAGGACTTCAGAGAGCGTCTGGGGATATAGAAACCGATGGCCCGAGCTTTTCTTCGCCATTTTATTTTTGTGTGATTACGTTGGAGAGCTAATATACTTCTAAAACCCCATCAGCACCGTGGGTATAGATGTCCTTCGGATTGCGTAAGATACAGCAATAGGTCGTCCGGCGAAGGCTAGCTCTTAAACTGAGAGGTTGTCAACTGGAGAGATGCCTTGTATTCTCCTGGGCGTTCTGAGGGCCTAGTATGAAGATGGTATCCATCGCCATGATATAGAGCACGGGGAAGGGGCCATCCCTGTCTGGTGCCATTCCTTATTGGGAAGGGAGCAGAGAGAGCCCCATTCACCCTAATCTGAGCCTGTGGGGAAGTATAGAGGGCCATAATCTTCCCACAGATCCCTTTACCCAAACCCAGCGATTCCAAGACACCTTGTAATTGAGAATGGCCCAAGCCACACTAACAAAAGGCCTTCTCTCGTCCAGGGACTAAAGAGAGGCATAGGGTATGTTTCTTTTGTCCGTACATGATGGAAGAGATGATGAAGGTCTTAGTGTGTTGTCTCCTGCGCCTCCCTGATGGGACGAAACCCACCTGGTCCGATGGATAATTGAAGTATCAGAGAGATCGGACGGTAACTTTAGGCAATGGATGGTTTCATCTTTAGGACCTCTTATTGATAGTACCACTATATGGGCCTTCAAGAAGGCTTTATCAAAACGGGGTGTCAGAGGTAGCCGCGATGAACGCCCAATGAGGGAGGGGTTCTTAGCTAATTCCACCCTCAGTTCTTTATAATGTAAGGCCTAATATCCGTTCCGGACAAGACTCCTACCGGATGAGAGCGATTGTATGGCTGTCCGCTATTCCTCCTCTGAAAAGATTCTCACATAAGCGAGGGACTCCCCGAGGGGCGCTGTAGGGCAGTTTTCGCGAGGTATGTCCTGCAAGAGACGTCGGACTTGCGGGAGACGGTGTGAGCTTGGTAAAGATCTGAATAATATTGGTGAAAGACCTCGAGGATATCCTCAGGAGGTTACCACCTTCCCTTTGAAGTCTTAATTGAAGGACGAACAGGGCCGCCCGCTTATCTCCTCAATGCTCGGCCAGGGCCTTCCCAGGTTTATGTGCTCCAGGAGTAAAAAAGCTTGGCACACAGCTGCTTGGTACCTCTTATGTTTGTGTTTCCATCAGTCAGAGGATTTCATGGCGAGTCTGAATATCACCTCTCTCAGATCCCTGTCCAGCCCCAGAGCCCTTGTGTAAGGTCTCCAGGTAGTGCAGTCTTGTCAGGAGCTCTGGAGCTTTGCGGACGCTACCTTTTTAAGGTCGGGCAACCATGGGGGCCCCCTTCATAAGAACACCTCTAAGGGTGCACTTCAGTGCCTCCCATTGGATCTGAGGGGAAGTATGATCATGACTCATAACTCCTATAAACCATGTCCACCTCCCTTTTCAATCTTGCAAACAAAACGAGTCAGATAAGAAGTGACCTCGTTCATTTCCATGCGACGTTGTTCTCCTCCAAGTGGAGCAGTGTTATATCACGTGGGATTGGAGCCGTGGTCAGAGTGGAAACAGCGCTACCATGTGAGGGCAGAGACCACATACATGAGGAGGAGTGTTTGTGGGGTAGAAAATAATCAATCGAGAGTACGATTAATGGGGGTAAAGAGTAAAAGGTGTAATCCTATCCTGTCGGTTGCAACAACCTCCAGATATCCATCAACTTGGGCATATCATGGAGCAACTGTCTCACTCTATGGGAGGGCTCGGTAGGGCCACAAGAGCGTCCTGTAGAAGTGTCTAAAGAGGGTTCAGCGTTAAGTTAAGGTCACCCCCAAAGGATAAACTGGCCTTGGGGCAAGTTCAGCAATTTATCCAGAAATGTTGCTATCAGGATACTTTGGCCCGTGTTGGGCCACTTATGATTTTCCAAAGTAACAGTCTGACCCTTCAGAGTCACGTTCAAGAAAAGTGGCTCAGCATCATCGTCTCGGAATGTATTCTGATAATCTATGATCGTCAGGACCTTTGAAGAAGATGTGCCACAGACTCCCCTTAACCCTCCGAGGACATGTGCTGCTGATATCAACACAACAGGAAGTATCTTTATTTATAATTCTTGCAATGTGGTATTGCGATGGAGATGGTCTCATGAAGAAAGACAAATTCGGATTCTTTTTGTGGAGGTGGTAGAGTTTTGGGAGCACCTTTTCGGGAGTTTGAAGCGCCTTACGTTTAAGGTATGTTCTACGATAATATACTCCATTGTAGACCAGCTAGACAGTGTCTAGATTGAGACCAGGACCCCCGAATATCAGAGAGGACATCACCGCAAACGACAAGCCGAGACATTTTGGAAAACAAGCAATGACAAACAGAAATATTCGAAAACCAATGCCTAATCAACAGCGGCCATAATCCTATAACGAGCAGATAGGTAACTGCGAGGGCCATTTGGGGGTACCCACAGGCCTAGTCTACACGGATGTATTTCCGTGAAGAGGACCAGAAATCAAAGTGTCAGGGAAAAAGCTAAAACTCCAATAAGATAGAGTTTGCTATACCACAGAGTCTTGTGACATGCAAACCCCCCGGAGATTAGAGTGAGAAATGAGTGGATGTGAATGTAGCAACCCTCCACAAGCATTCACAACTTTCAAGGGTGGGAGGGGAAGGGAAAAGCAGAATGGAATGGGGGACAGGGGAATGGAGTGAATGAATGGGAAAGGGGTTGAGGGAAGCACAGTTATCCAATGGCCTGAGTATGGCATCCACATCCCTCCAGTCATCACAGAGGCAATAAAATAACATTACAATTGCAATTAGAGAAGACCTCACCAGAAGAGTCAACAGTCCCAAATTCCATTTGACCACCTCCTCCGAGACGACTACACCCAGATGGTGGGTCAAACAAGACTATGAAAGGGTGATACACGGTTTGGTTTTGGTGGTGATCGTCTAGATAGATGGGCAAGAACAGACCAGGGGTATTAACTCCCCCCTATAAATGCGGTGGTCAGCGGGGGGTGTCGCACCTCGGGGTTTGCAGTCCGTCCGGGCTTCTTGGTCTGGGCGACGAGCTCCTGCGGTTTCGCGTGGTGGGTTTGTTGGGGACTGTCAGGGGTGTGGTAAGAGCGTACCGTTGATTCCCTGCAGATGGGGAGTCTCCTTCTCTGGGGTCCAATAAAAGGGCAATGGGCCGTCCGGAGAATCTATGTCCGGGAGTCCAGTGCAGATACAAAGGAAGTGCAAGTACAGCCATTTGATTCTGAACAAGAGAGTTTGTCCCCCGTTTTTTGACTTGCAAAGAGAAAGGGAATCCCCATCAGTAAGAAAGTATTCTGGCATGAAGCGCGGAGAGCAGGGGTTTAAGCGCCGTTCCTTTTCGGAGGGTTCTCCAAATTGGATAGATCTGGGAATAATTGCAGTCTGGCTTCACCGTATTCCACTCTCCGTCATGAGACGAGCTTTCCGCATATATCCTGCCTTGATGTGTAATGAATGGACCCGGCAGGATACGTCTCCTGGGGCCGGGCAGGGTTCAGTCGCCTCTGAGGACCGCAGTGCACGGTGTGCTCTTCCCAAAATCAATGAAGGATCTTCTGGTTGCACATGAATGCGGTTTGAATATTTTTTCATTAGAGTCAGAGAAAAGTGTTCTCCCTGTCTGGACCGACATTCCGGAAGGCCAAGGAGCCAGAAGTTATTCCGGCCGATTGTGGATTTCTAGTCATCTAGTTGGGTGTAGAGTTGGAAATGTTTCCCGTGTCCTGGTCTGACAGGAAGACTGATAGAGATGGCCACAAGGGATGAAGATTGATTCCTGGGCGTTTTTCGAGTTGGAGAACCCTGGCCTGTAGCTCCGCTACATTCGCCTGGACAGGGCATAAGTCCTGTTGCCATGATTGTCGCATCTCCCGAGCCATAAGTTGCATATCGTTTTTGGATGGTAAGAGGGACAGCAATGCCTTGAGCTCTGGGTGTGCTTCCAGCGTGCGCATGGCTGTTTCAGGCGGAATCTGGCAAGATGAGAGGATGTCAGAGCAGTCCGATTGCCTTGGTCGCACTAGGGTCTCCCTGTGATTCGCCCCAGTAATCCGTGGCGGGTCTCCGTCCCAGGCAGGGGATCGTGGATTGGGGGCCCAGGAGAGCGCCTCCTGTGATGGGATGCCGACTGGATCCTGCGGGCCTCTGGGGGTACCCGAGCGGGTCAGAGCGGCAGGGGGGCCCCCACGGGCGGGGAAGGTCGGCGTGGAATGAGCGCCAATCCCTCCCCCCGCCGAGGCCCCGCCATCGCCCCAAGCCACGCTCAGGTCCTCCACCTGGGCCAGTGACCAGAAGCTGTCTCGTCCAGAGGGACTTGGAATGGGTTCAGTATCTCCTAGCTCGTCCAAGGAGGAGCTGCCAGAGCTGGAGCGGACATCCCAGCTTACAGTCCCATGGCTCTTAGCTTGGGATTGGGCCTGGGAGTCTGGATGGATTGTCCCAGTACCCAGGGCCGGGAGGTTTATCACAGGTCTGTGGAGGGAGGATGTAAGTTTGCCCCCATGGACTTCCCTTGTGGGCGTTTGATAGTGTTCCCCAACATCATCAAGTTGGATAGTCGTTCATAGGTTCTCTTTATTAATGTCTGGTGGGCGAGGAAAGATAGGCCCGTGGCATGGGCTATCAGCCGTGCGCAGACCCAGCTGATCCGGGCAGAGGGTCTCCGGGGGTCTCAGGAGCCCAGTTTCGGCCCGAGGCATTATTTGGGGATGTTGCTGCCGGGCCGGGATGCCCACGATTCCCAGGCCTGGTGCGCAGAAGGAGGATGAACGTACCCGCCTGCAAGTCTCAGTGCGGTCTTGGAATTTCCCCGCTCAGCCGCGTTAACTCTCCAGGGACCGCGGGGGAGATGTGAGCCGCTGCAGGTTGCCGGGGATCCGAGAGTACACTGACCTGCGGCTCCCGAGGCCCGTGGTGCACGTCTCCGGGTGCGTTGGTGGGGGGTGGGGGTGGGGTTGATGTTCTCGGGCCCCGGCCGCTGCTGAATCACGAAGTGCGCCGCCTGGCATCATTGGGGCGCCCCCTCATCGCGATCCTCCCGAGGTCCGCTTTGTCCTCCCCTAGCTGGTGAGTCTTGTCCTCCGTTGCGTCCTCGTGCGGGTCTCCGTCTTGTTACTCCGCAGCAGGTAAGGAGCTTCAGAAGACCCACTGCTTCTTCTTGGCGCGCTGCTCCTTGGCAATGCCAGGAAAGATGCGGCCGGCAAGGCATGCTCCAACGGGGATGGCTGGCATCCCTCCCTACACTCAAGAGAGGTTGGTAGAGAAAGTTCTAAATGGGTAGCCCCTTGGGATCAGGGCCATCCCTGAAGATTGGGTACCTTCTGTGTTATACTAATTTTGCTCAAATCGCCACGTATGATGGGGGCCTCTCTGGTGCTAAAATTGAGAAATTCTCCGGATGGAGCTGCAGTCCCCACAACTTTGTCCTCTACATAGCATCCACGCCCCCCCCCCCCCCCCGATTTTTCACTTTTTTTTCTACTTTTTTACTTTCACATTTTTTTTTTTAACTTTTCCCCATAGGTGATATGAATGAGAGATCTTTGTTGGCTAGTTGCACTGGTTCCTATGACAACTGTCATCATGATGCCGGGCCATGCCCACAGGCACGGCCGGGCATCGAGACGTCACAGACAACACCGGAAGGAATTCTATGCCCTCCGTGCGTCTTCAGCACACAGCAGCCGCACGATTCGTCGCGCTGCTGTCCGCCGCCAGAGACGCAGGAGGAGCGATCTCCTCCTGCGACTCTCTAGTTATTGTGACCTTATGGTCCGATTAATTAAGGTGTTAACCGCCCCTCCCCCCCCCCGTCCCTTTGGGTGGGGGGTGGAAGGGTGGGGGGTGTGAGTGGGTGGGGTGGGGCTCCCCGCCTCGGAGTTATCTCGGTCAGGGGCCGCCGCTGCGGGAATGTCACTGTAATAGAACAGCTAACACCCTGCGCCGATCGCTGCGGGTCTCGGCGAAACTCTGCTTATGAGATTGCTCGATCCTCAAGGACTATCCATACGTCTCAGGGCGTGAACCCACAAACGACCTGGAAGTATGCATATGTCTAGGGTCGTGAAGGGGTTAAGGAATACAAATTTCTGGACAACCATCAAATAAAAAAATAATCTTAATATTGTCATGTGGATTTATGTAAATTCAATGTAGATACTACTTTTAGACCATACACACTGAAGCCTAAAATATCATATAATTTTTGATACAATGTCTCAGACTAAATTTAGTGTTGCATATGACTTTTTGCAGACCTGACCATTTTATTTTTGTATGTGTCCTTGTTTAGTTGCCCCAGTGCTTTAAAATAAAATGACTTTGTGCCTTTCTAGTCAGATATTGTGGGGTTTAAAATGCAAAATAAATGCAAAATATTCCTCACAGTATTGTAGCAATAGTAGAAAAGGTAAAAAATATCAGTCTCTTCTAGCTTGACAGTCCAGTGATAATTGTATTGCTAAGTGATGTTACACCTCTGATTTAAAGGGAATATGTAATCAGAAAATAACCTATCGTTTAACTCATGTTTTTATATTAAACTTTTTTTAAGATTTTTTTGGTAAGTTTTTAATTTTCCATATCACTATTTGAATATTTTTTTTGAAATCCTGCAGTTTTCACTTTGGCGACTAGGCCTAATCATATAAGGTCAAAATCCATGGCACACCTGTATAAGATGAAAGCGTGGGGTACTGTATTAGAAAATACAAAATAGTCAAAACATTAAAAAAGGGAAATGGGAAAATAAATGGAATAAGCTCAAAAAACTCAAATGAACTGGTAACTTGCATGAGCAGGCGTTGTGAATCTGTGGAATAGTTTCCAAACCTTGGAGAGTAGTTCAGGGTCGTAAGGTTCAGACTGACACTAAGGATAAATATATTTCAGGCACAGAATCATAGCCTGAAGTGCTTTATGGGCAGAGGACTACATTGAGGCCTGAACAGGCATGGTCATGAGAACAATTTAAAGCACACAAGGAAAATAAGGTTAATCTATACCCTACAAGACTAAAGGACTGTCAATTTGACCTCATTGGCATTAAATCAGAATAACTGGAATCACTCAGAGGTATCCATCAGACATTCATATTGGAGAATTCCTCCAATTATACCTCAGATGCTCACGCACCAGTGGTGGAGCTTTCCGCATCTTTTATAACAATACTCACACCTGTCTTGTCTTTCCAACTGAATGCTATCAAAGGCTTGATAAAGTAGTTTTCTACACTGCCATTATGATTATGCAAAAACAGCCAGGAATCTCCATCGTAAATGGATGATCATAACCTTAGCCTAATGTTCACATGGTCTGATACCATGCCCGAAATTGCGGGACGGATTTTTGCCAGCAATTAGGGCCATGTGGTAACGGGGGTGGTGCAAGGAGAAGGCAGCTCCGCTGGCCCCATAGACTTTCATTATACCAAAGCGCCGTAATGTGCATGTCACTTTCTCCCCTTGCTCGCCTTATGTCGCGAGAGACGGGAGGAGAGATGGAATCCACGTTCTCCTTTATGAGAACCTGTGGATTACTGTAATTGACAGTTGACGGATTTTTTCAGCCGTGTACAAGGAACAGTGCCGGATTTCAGAGCCAAATTTGCGCTCAGTACGCGCTCATACGCACAGAGATCCGTCCAAAATCAGCCGTGAGAACATAGCATTAAAACTCCTTAACAGTATTTAACGTACGTATACATCATGATGTCGATAATTGCAACTATATGCATGCTCACTTACTGATCCCCATCCATACCAACCAAGTGCTGGCTGATATACACAGCTAGACATCACACCTAACTAGCAGCCAGAGTTGAAGATAACTGTTAGGATTACCACCGTAAACCTGACCAATGGCACTGTGGTAGGCACTGGAGCATGATCACACCCTTTCACACGTCAGTGATCACTATCATGGTCTGGCAGCTATGGGCCAAAATGTAGCCTCGATGGCCGCCATAATTAAATACCCCCTATTAACATCCTGGAAGAAGAGGAGCCCTATTAGAAGACTGTTTCTCCCACTACTTTTGTATTGTAGAATAGTGTAAAATGTGATCACACACCTCTATTGGTCAAGTACCCCCCCGGGCCTAAAAGTAAAAAAGTAGAAAAAAAAATATATTTAAATAAATAAAAAAAATATATAAACAAGTTCACATTTCCATCTTACAAATAAAAATCAAATTTATTGATATTGTGGCATCCATAAAAGTCCAATTTATTAAAATATACATTTTTTCTTATCACATATTGTGGAAACCATAGCAACAAATATATCCAATGCCAAAATAGTTTTTTTTAGTCACTTTACCTCTCTAAAAAATTTGAATAAACAGTGATGAAAAAGTTGCATGTATCTAAAACGGTACCAATAAAGAGTACATTTTAGTCCATAAAAAAAACGACTCTCAACTCAGGTCCAAAGCTGGAAAAATAAAGAGTTAATGGTTTCAGAAAATATCTCTGCAAAACAAATAATAAAAAAAGTTTTAATACAGTAAGTATTTAATGCATTATAGACTTTCTTAAAGTTTGGTATCACCAAAATTTTATACCAAAGTGCAGATTAAAGAGATTCATGGCATTTATACCATACAGTGTACCACTCAGTAAAAATAAACCCCTCCAAAAATGGTGCAATTGGACTTTATTTTCACATTACACTCCACAAATCATTTTTTCGCCTTCCCAGTAAACAATATAGTAGGGTAAATGGTACCATTTAGAAGTACATCTTGTCTAATAGCAAGCCGTTATATATCTATGTAGATGAAAAAATAAGAAGGTTACAGGTTTTGGAAGGCTGGGAGGAAAAACAAATGTAAAATAGAGAAGGGGTCAAAAACCATGCAGTGTATGCCATTAGTTGAATAAAGAAGTACATAAGATTAATTAACTTAGAACATGTTTTTTTATTCCATTTTGTTTATTGATTAAATACCTTTGTTGGGCACTGTTAGGCTATGTTCACACGGCAATGACTGGGATGTATTTCAGCCCGTAATTCACACCATACTGCGCTCAAATACGGGGTGAAATACGTCCCAGTTATTACGGTAATCCACAGTTCTCATAGAGAACTATGGATTACGTCTCCTCTCCCTGCTTGCACCATACGGCGAGCGAGGAGAAAGTGACATGTCAATTATTCACAGAGTATACGTGCCGTGAATAATGAATGTCTAGGGTGCCGGCAGGCTGACGGTCCCTCCGCCCCGCCCCTCTCCCGCCCCCGTACACACGGCGTAATTGCGGGCGAAATACGTCCCACAATTACGCCATGAATAAGCCGTGTGAACATAGCCTTAGATGTTAGAGTCTAAGGCTGTGTTCACACGGCATTGACAAAATACCGGTGGGATTTTCCGACCAGTATTTTGTCTTTTTTTACACGAAAGGGGGCGGCTTCTGTCCACGGTTTGCGGAGTCAAGCCGTCCCCCTTTACATTCACATGTTCATGTTCCGCCCGAAAACCAGGTTGAAGAACCCCGTTACCCCAACAGTGTACAGAGGTACAGAGAGACAGAATAGAAATGTAAATAGTGCAGTAGAAAATTGGACATGTATTCAGCTGAATCTTGCATTCTCAGCGAGTGAAATATTGTGTTCCAGATTAAGTATCCTATAAAAATTTGTGGTCTTAGACTTTGTTTGGTCCATTCTCTCCAAGTATCAGGATTTCAGCGCAGGTTAGTTTACTCAAGTCTATTCCTTCAGCACATGATGGCTATGGACTTGTGCTGTTGTCCGGATTTGGGTTGGATTGATCAACTTCAACTCTATGCATTTTGATTTAGGTTGGCCGTAATTCAATTTTGGCAAAAATCACCCAAAAATCAACCCTGCCTCTAAATTGGGATTGGGTTTAAGATTTTTTTAAATTGTATTTTTATGGGTTAACCCCTATATTATGGTAACCAGAAGTGATTTTGCACCAGCAAAAGATCTGGAATGGGAGAACCATGGAACAGTAATTTGACCCATATAAATCCCAACCCTATTTTAGAAATAGGTTTCAGGATAGGGATAGTTTTACACTTAGGCCGTGTTCACACGGCTTATTCCGACGGATTTGTGAGCGCAATCGGCTCACAAATCCGCCGTGAATAAGGGGCGGGACGGGGGCGTGGCGGCGCCCGCGGCGGGGGCGCGGCCGCCGACCCCATAGACTGCATTATCCACGGCGCGTATTGCGCCTGGATAATGTGCATGTCACTTTCTCACCGCCGGCGGATTCGCCGAGCGGGATGGAGCGACGGAATCCACTGTTCTCTATGAGAGCAGTGGATTACCGTAATGACTCCGACGGATTGATGCCATACTGCAGCGCAAATCCGGCGCGCAGTACGGCGCCAATCCACGGCAAAATAAGCCGTGTGAACGAGGCCTTAGGGTTCCACCCAGATGCCCTTCTCTTTGGCTTCCTTTTTCTTCCTCGTTTTCCTTGACACGCTGGAGGAAACTATCTCTGCTCTTGGAGTGTTGACAGGGGCGTAACTACCAGGGTAGCAGATGTAGCAGCTACAACGGGACCCGGGCTCTTAGGGGGCAGGACTGGCCGGTGTTAGGATAGCGGAGCGCTGGCGGCACTCCGCTCTACTAATCAGCCTGCTAGGGGCAGGCGCCGGTCCACAGTGCTGACGTGGGCAGCGCGATGACACCGCCAGCGGCGAGCACAGATTGGCCGGGAGCTGAGCTGCGAGGGAGCGTGGAGCAGGTGAGTAAGGGATTTCTTATTTTTTAATATTAATGAACCGTGCCGGCCTGTATATAGCTCTGCCTGCCTGTATATAGCCCTACCTGCCTGTATATAGCCCTGCCTGCCTTTATATAGCCCTACCTGCCTGTATATAACCCTGCCTGCCTGTATATAGCCCTATCTGCCTGTACATAGCCCTGCCTGCCTGTATATAGCCATACCTGCCTGTATATAGCCCTTACTGTCTGTATATAGCCCTGCCTGCCTGTATATAGCCCTACCTGCCTATATATAGCCCTGCCTGCCTATATAGCCCTGCCCGCCTATATATAGCCTCCCCAAAGCCTTGTCTGCCTATATATAGCTCCTATAGCCTACCCTATGCCCTCCCTGCCTGTATTTATTGCCCTATAGCTTACCCTATGCCCTGCCTGCCTGTATGGGCCCCCTATATCCTACCCCAAGGCCTGCCTGCCTACGTATATGGCCCCTATAGCTACCTAAACCCTGCCTTCCTACCTATTTGGCCCCTATATCCTGCCTATCTATATGGGGCCCTATAGCTACCTAAACTCTGCCTGTTTATATGGGGCCCTATACTTTACCTAAACCCTGCTTGACTGCCTATATGGGGCCCTATAGCTACCTAAACCCTGCCTACCTACATGGGGACCCTATTGCCTACCTAAACCTGGCCTATCTCGGGGCCCCAAATAACCTTTGTAAACCCTGCCTGCCTAAATGGACCCCATATAGCCAGGGGGGCTGGGAGTGAGGTGCTGGAAAAGTGAGGTTTTTAAAGATTTTGTGTCTAAGGCCTCGTTTCACAGGTTATTTCAGAACGTATTTAAAACGGATTTCCGATGTAAATCGTTCTGAAATCAGTTGAAAATCAGTTGCAAATAAGTGCCACTAAGTGTGGCACGTATTTGTAACTGATTTCCCCGGATTTCCCCCATCTACAATCATTGTAGGTGGTGAATCCGTCCCGGGAAAAAATTGACATGTCAATTTGTTTTTCCGTCCGGATTGCCGTCGTCAATTCCGCGGCGGCAATACCGGAACGGAATTTTGCGTCGTGTGGTGAACGACGAGCCGTATTTTCTATTGAAATCATAGAAAATAGGCTGTGACTTATTTGGGACGGATTTGCCGAGATTGACGATCGTCAATCCGTCGGCAAATCCGTCCGAAATAGACCGTTGTGAACGAGGCCTAAATCTGCAGGAACGAGTGGTGGCCGGGAGAAGTCATCATGACGGTCTTGACCGGATCCAGAACAAAAGGGAAAGTCAACGACTTATCAGAAACGTCACCTGCGAGTAACAAGACGTAACTGCACTGTAATCATTTATATGTCTGCAGAGTCTCTGTACACTGGTATATACCACAATATGGCCACTATATGGTGGTTACATACAGTCTGCAGAGCCTTACACTAGTATATACCACTATAAGGTCACTATATGGTGGTACTATTGGTCTTTGGAGACTGATCAGTAATAGTTTAGAGGTATTATTCAGTCACTATGTGGTGGTAATTTGTGGTCATGTTCTGGCGGTATAATCAGGTCCTTCTGTAGTAGTGTTATTGGTAATGTTGGTTTTGGTATAGTGGATTTGTTTGGTAGCAGTATGATAGTGAGAAGTATGGTGAGGTATTTGCCCCTTGTATTATCTAGTAACTTCATGTCCTGGTAAATGTTCGTGGTCGGGGAGGTGGGCGAGGGTGGAGGGGTAGGGGGCCCCAACCAAAAGTTTGCTATGGAGCCCAGGCTTTTCTAGTTACACCCCTGAGTGGCGAATGTGCTCCACATGGACGTTGATCCTTTTGGCAAGGATTTTACCCTTGATCTGCATGTTTACAATTATACCCACAGCATGCTGTGTAACATTGTAGATCCTGCCAGTCTTGCCATGATAGCATTTATGTGGCATGAGGTTTTGTATCGTACCCATACCCTTAATGTACACAATGTCGCCCTTCCTATAGATGCGCATGTATGTTGACAAAGGCACAACTTCATGTTTATGGAATGGTCTAGAGAACATATACCGGGTTCCACGGCTTTTGCCTCTTGTGTTCGCCATTTTCGCACCTTAAAAATGGTGAGTCCAGTGGAAAGAGAGGGACCACCTTCCTTCTCCTCCACTGAGGTCATCAGCAATTGGGCATCAGAGCAGACAAAATCATCCTCTTGGGCCTCTTGATCTTTTGAAATGCCTTCTGACCCAACCGCATTGTGTCATCAAAGAGCTCTTCAGAATATGGATTATCTAGTGCGGTCTATTTATTGAGTGACATTTGGTCTGTGTTTGCCTCAGTTTACCCTGATGATGATGATGATGACGATATTTGTGGCTGTGACTGAAAGGAAGAGGAGTTAAAACTGCTGGATGCAGAGTGTGTTAACCACTGAAGAACAGATTGGCACCGCTCTTCAGAAATGAGATGCACAGGGAACCAACCAAGAGATGACAGGCCTGGCGGTCCTGTGACTGACGATGTGCTCACTTGTGTGTTGTCCAGAACACTGGAAGGAGTGGGTTGTCTTGTACGTCTAGCTCCACGTCCTACACCTTCCTTGCTCGCTTACCATCTGTAGTTCGATATATAAATATTAAAGGTCAAGATTTGTTTACAGTCTCTTATTGAAGAGCTGTACTCCAAAGACAGCAAAACACAAGTGTTCTTAAATCCCTATCATTTTCAACTGGCAACTAGGATTATATTTTTTTTCTATGGAATATCTGTGAAATGGGGTCAAATGAAAGAACCATGACAGCAAATCAACAGTGTTCTTAAATGCCTATAATTTGAAACTGGCAAATAGGAGTAGAAATAGAATCTTTTTCTATGGAATATTTATGAAATTGGGTCTTACTGCAAGAAACCAGTATATACAAGGAATTTCTTTTGAGAGCAGATTTCCTAACAGTGTCTTGTACATCGGCTGTCCCCCCAAAACTGCAGCAAGGAACTTTTGGGCAATCAAAATAAAGATGGGAAAGATGCAGTCAGCAATATTAAAATCCCTAACTACTACTGTCCAGGATTCTCTAATCTTGCTGTACCACAACCCTAACTAATCTATCTAGCAGCTTTTCTAAGTCAAATCGCTGGAAAATGGTGTGTCTGCCTGCTTTCAACCAAACACAGCAGTGTGTTCAGTTCACAGACTATAATCGAAATGGCGTTCACCAGGAAATACAGTGACATACTGTAAATAAAACAGGGTCATGTGATTTTAGCAGCCAATGATGTTTTTCAACCCCCCTCTGTGCTCGATTTTTTGCCCGATGTTAAGGAAAAAAATCGGATCGAGAAAACCGTAAAAATAGACTCACTTTTAACTTTTCTCGATTACCGTATATACTCGAGTATAAGCTGACCCGAGTGTAACCGGAGGCACCTTCTTTTGCCGCAAAAAACTGGGAAAACTTATTGACTCGAGTATAAGCCTAGGGTGGAAAATGTGGCGGCCACTGGTAAATTTAAAAGATAAAAATGGATACCAATAAAATTACATAGGCAGGTATATGTCCCCCATAGGCCGTTATAGGCAGATATATGTCCCCCATAGGCAGGTATATGTCCTCCATAGGCAGTTTAATGATCCCCACAGGCAGTTATAGGCAGGTATATGTCCCCCATATGCAAGAATAGGCAGGTATATGTCCCCCATAGGCAGTTATAGGCAGGTATATGTCCCCATAGGCAGGTATAGGCAGGTATATGTCCCCCATAGGCAGTTATAGGCAGGTATATGTCCCCCATAGGCAGTTATAGGCAGGTATATGTCCTTATAGGCAGGAATAGGCAGGTTATAGGCAGGTATATGTCCTTATAGGTAGGTTATAGGCAGGTATATGTCCTTATAGGTAGGTTATAGGCAGGTATATGTCCTTATAGGCAGGTATATGTCCCCATAGGCAGGAATAGGCAGGTATATGTCCTTATAGGTAGGGTATAGGCAGGTAAATGTTCTTATAGGGAGGGTATAGGCAGGTAATAGGCAGGTATATGTTCTAATAGGTAGGGTATAGGCAGGGTATAGGCAGTTAATAGGCAGGGTAAAGGCAGGTATATGTTCTAATAGGCAGGTTATAGGCAGGTATATGTTCTAATAGGTATGTTATAGGCTGGGTATAGGCAGCTATATGCACGTAAAAGCTAGGTATAGGCTGGTATAGGCTGGGTATAGTCAGGTATAGGCAGGTATAGGCTGGGTATAGGCAGGTATAGGCCGGGTATAGGCATGTATAGGTAGGGTATAGGCAGGTATAGGCTAGTATAGGCTGGGTATAGGCAGGTAATAGGCAGGTATAGGCTAGATATAGGCTGGTATAGGCTAGGTATAGTCAAGTATAGGCAGGTAATAAAAAAACAAACAAACAAACACTTACCGCACTCCCTCGCCACTCCGCCTCCTCGCTGTGCGGCCTCCCGCGCGCTCTCCTCCATCTTCTCGGCACAGGCGGGTGATGTCATCAGGCCACGCACGCAGCGTGATGACACACGCTGCCGAAGCCGGAAACTCCAGTAGTTGCGTAAATAGCCAAACTTAGAGACTTGTGTGTTGCTGTACTTTTTATTGCACTTCTTAAAAGAACTTAGTGTGGTTATAAATATCTGGAAAATTGGGAGATTCTTGTATAATTTTATTGCACACCAGGATATGGTTAGTGTTTAAGGGTTAGACCTCTTAATCTATATCTTGGTGGAAATTTGGTGCCCTGAATTTTGAAACAATAATGTAAAGGTAAAAGTGGGAATTGATGTGCCAATAAGTAGACAGAAGAAATGATGATGCCAGACAAAGCTATCCTGGTCCCCCAAAATAATGGGTTCTTCTAAAACTAGTTATGAAAAAATAGATAATAATACAATGCAAAAAAAATATGAGATAAAAAGTATGAAGTTGTTAGAGGTAATGTAGAAAAAAGTGAAGAGATAAAAAGAGAGGAATGGTGCTTATTGGAGGGAGTGGAGGAACTGTCTTTGATAGATACAGTATCTCAGAAAAGTGAGTACACTCCTCACATTTTTATACATTTTGTATTATATCTTTTTATGTGATAACACTAAAGATATGACACTTTGATACAACGTAAAGAAGGCAATGTACAGCTTGTATAACAGTGTATATTTGGTGTGCCCTCAAAATAACTCCGCACACAGCAATAGATGTCTAAACCGCTGGCATAAAAAGCAAGTACACCCTTAAGTGAAAATGGAAAAATTGTGCCCAATTTGCCATTTTCCCTCCACAATGTTATGTGACTCGTTAGTGTTACAAGGTCTCGGGTGTGAATGGGGAGCAAGTGAGTTAGAGTCGGTGCTTTCACTCTCATACTTGAAGTTTAGCTTGGCACCTCATGGCAAGAACTGTCTGAGGATCTGATAAAAGCATAGTTGCTTTACTTAAAGATGGCCTAGGCTACAAGAAGATTGCCAACACCCTGAAAATGAGCTGCAGTATGAAGGCCAAGACCATACATTGGTTTAACAAGACAGTTTTCACTCAGAACAGGCCTCGCCATGGTCGACCAAAGAAGTTGAGTGCACATGGTCAGCATCATATCCAGAGAGTTTTCAAAATAGATATATGAGTACTTCCAGCATTGCTTCATAGGGCTGGAGGGTCAGCCTGTCAGTGCTCAGATCATACGTCGCACACTGCATCAAATTGGTATGCATGGCTGTCATCCCAGAAGGAAGTCTCTTCTAAAGATGATGCACAAGAAAGTCCGCAAATAGTTTGCTGAAGACAAGCAGGATAGGGAAATGTACTACTAGGACTATGTCTTATGGTCTGATGAGATCAAGATAAATTTATTTGGTTCAGATGTGGTCAAGCGTGTGTTCATTGAGGGAACCATGAATGCCAACATGTACTGTGATATATGGAAGTAGAGCATGACCCCCTCCATTTGAAAACTGGGCCGAAGGGCAGTATTCCAACATGATAATGACCCCAAATACACTTCCGAAACGACAACTGCCTTGCTAAAGAAAATGAGTGTAAAGGTGCTGGACTGGGCAAGCATGTCTCCAGGCATAAACCCTGTTGAGAATCTGTGGGGCATCCCCAAATGGAAGATGGAGGAGCACAAGGTCTCTTACATCAACCAGCTCTGTGATGTTGTCATGGAAAAGTTGAGGAGGATTCTAGTGGCTTCAACCTGTGAAGCTCCAGTGAGCTCCATGCCGAAGAGAGTAAAGGCAGTGTTGGAAAATAATGATGGACACACAAAATATTCACACTTTGGGCACAGTTTGTCCATTTTCACTTAGGGGTGTACTCACTTTTGTTGCCAGCGGTTTACACATTGATGGTTGTATGTTGACTTATTTTGAGGGCACGCCAGTGCAGTGTTGTCCCATGAAAAGACATAATACAATATTTACAGATATGTGAGTGGTGTACTCACTTTTGTGAGATACCGTATTTCTTTGCAGATTGTACCACAAATTAGAATACTTAGTTATATATTGAATTGGGGAACATAAGGATGGATATGTCTTTGAATTGATGATGACTAGAATAGAAAAAATAACCTGTAGTCTCCACAGGTCGTCTTTTCTACGATCGTCTTTTGGTGCTGCCATGTTATACGACATGTTATATAATACGCTGGTGCTTTTAGCTTTTTTCACCATCTTCCCACAGAATACAATTGTGTGGGTGGCATAAAAAAATGAGAACAGACCGCGGTTTTTGCTCAAAACGTGAAAAAAATACGGTCCTGCATCAGAAAAAAAATTACCTCTTTCGTCAGTTTTTTGTCCGACGATGCAGTGTAGCCCTAGCCTAAGACATCACATAGAATCTACTGTCTACACATTGTTACTGTCACATTTCTACTGTCCAGTAAGCCCCTTTAACATATGCATGTTTATATAAGGTCCCATTCATATCACTTTGATGCCCTTTATTCATGGTATCCATCGGAATATATTTGCTCTATAGATTCATATGGCTTCCTCATGGTCCCACCGTGGTATCTATCAGAATATGTTTGCTCTATAGATTATTATGTTAGCTTCCTCGCAGTATTAAGGTATCCCGATGGGTACCATAAATGGAGGGCATAAAGATGATGTGAATGTGGCCTTAGCTGACATGTATAGGATAGGTGAACCTGGCTTATACATGTACCCTTGTGTGTTCTCTATCTTTTATAAAGCATGTTGGATTGGCTGTATTGTATTTTTCATTACTTGATACTTGAGACTTATGTCTTTCTTATATACCGTATATACTCGAGTATAAGCCGAGTTCTTCAGCACAAAAAATGTGCTGAAAAATGAGACCTCGGCTTATACTCGAGTCACTGTCGGCACTCGGGCGCTGCGATGGCCCAAGTGCCGACAGGGACGCTTCAGTTATATGCGGCTTCTCAGGGTGCGCATATAACTGAAGGCCAGTGTGACGCATATGGGCACTGCGGTTTTGGCCCTGCGCGTCGGCTATCTCTTCCCTTGCATGCGATCCTCGGGGCATGCAGGAGAAGAGTCCCAAATGCGGGAGAGAGGCGCGCGCCCCCTGTCCGCAGGGGGATTTGGGTTTGGCCAGACTCGGGGCGTCGGGATTTTCCGGCCAGGCAGCGTGCATCATCGACCCCGAGGAGGAGCGCGGGGGGCGGACAGCGAGGAGGGGGAAAAGCGGCGAGGGAGAGGAGCAGCGGGAACCAGTAAGTGGGTTTTTTGTTTTTAAACCATGCCTTTCCCTCCCTATACCCTTCCTATCCCCTGTTGGGGGCCCTATAGCTGCCTATACCCTTTGCCCAAAACCTCCCTATAGCCTCCCCTACCTGTTGGGGGACTGTGCCTGCCCTATACCTCCCCATCCCCCTTGCCTGCCCTTCCTGCTATACCCTTTTCCTTACCTGCTAGGGGGAACCTATAGCTGCCTTTACCTGCCTTGCGCCATGCTGCCTTCCTGTGGGGGGACCTTACCTGCCTATCCCCTGCCTAGGAGGACCTATCCCTGCTAACTGTAGGGAGAGCCTTCCCCTTTTCCTATACCTGCTAGGGGGACCATACGCCTTACCTGCCTATGAGGCCCTTACCTGCCTTTTAGTCCCTAGGGGGACATATAGTGCTTCCCAGCTACGGGGGACATTAAACTGCCTATACATGCCTTAACCGGGCTATGGGGGACATTAAACTGCCCTTTACCAGCCTATATCTGATTGGGGGGACTTTAAAACCCCTATATTTGCCTATGGGGGACTTTTAAATGCCAAAACCTGCCCTATGGGGGGACATTAAACTCCCTTGGGGACATTAAAAATTCCCTTACTGCCTATGGGGACATTAAACCCCTTTGAAATTTTTTGGTACTGTTTTTTTTTTTTAAATTTTCCAAGTAGCCGCTGCTTTTTAAACCCCCTGGGCTTATACTCGGTCAATAAGCTTTCCCGGTTTTTGTGGAAAAAGTGGGCTGGGGTTATCTCGGGTCGGCTTATACTCGAGTATATATGGTATATATCACTTCAGTCTAGTCTGATGAAGGGTCAATGAACTCAAAATATTGTACCTGTTTGTATGCATAGCTACATGTTTGATCTAATACCAATGATATTTTATGATCCTCAGTGTTCTAATGCACAATGACATACTGCACCTTAGCCTTTGGATGTGCTGCTCTATTCCTTCATTGAATTAATTAGATATGATGTGAGCAAATAATGGGAATAACATGGAAATAAGGGTTAACAATATTGATGTTACTATAACCCTTTGTAATGATTTAAAAGACTCTGAATTGTGGAATGAGCAATTATGTTGAAACTAGTTTAAAATACTCAATTGCAAAGATAATTGATCCTTTAGAAAGAGCAGAGGGGAAAGATACAGTCAGTTGTTGGTGAAATTTTTTTCCCGAGTTCTTCTTAATTTGCCCGAGTTTTGCTTATGAGCTCCCTTGAGAAATGCCCTAACTTGGGGGCAGAGAGTAAAGTTTGTTTCCAAGGACATTTTTCTAAGATTTATATCCCAAGGACAAGATATGGCTAAGCCTCAAGCTAGAAAGAAATTATGTACAAGTTGTTTTTTTTTATATTTTGCTGCTGATGTTTGAAAATTAATTTTTAAACCTTAGCAAAAATTTTTTTTTTTATATGCCAAAACAAGAGCCATAACATCTCATTTTGTTTTCGTCCATGTTAACCTGGTTGTTTTACCCCCCAAGCGTTTTTGTAAAAGGCACCATTTAAAGTGCCATAAAATGTATTGTATAAGTTTTTGTAATTTGTTGAGGGTAGATGGAAAAGCAACCACAATTTTTGCCATAGTTTTTGTCTTGTACTAACTATGCAGTATATAAATAACAGAACTTTATTTTTTTGGTCAATAGCTTACGTTATGACATTTTTTAATATATTTGCCTTTTAAAACAGGTTTTAAATAAAAAATTCTGTCACTTCATGCCAAGACCTGTAAGATTTTTAAGGACGATTTTTCTGTAGTACCTTTTAGGATATTAGGACACATTTGTTTGGGAGACAGAAATAACAAAAAAAATTTTTTGTTTATCTCATGCAAGATAATTAACATGACAATTTGTATTTTTTCATTTATTCTGTTAAAGATTTTAGTGACAGTAAAGTAAGTCTTTATTTTTAATTTTTTTTGCTTTGAAAGTTTTTTTACACCTTTTTGATTGTTTTTTCTTTCATTTTTTAGTCTACATGTGTGTCCTAAAAATATATTTTTTTCATTTCTTCTATAATACTTTTTAATCTGGCACATGTATTGCAGGGTTAGGGTTTCAGTGTAAAGAGGCCCCCCCCTTTGGGTCACATGATGAGATTTGTTTTTAAAAAGAAGACCCCTCTTTTTGTAAACTACTTAGGTGCTGCAGTCACCATTGCCTGTGACCTGTGATTAGAGCAGGAGCTCATGATGGCTGAACATCTGCTCTACCTGTTATGGGACACCAGGCTTATTCTATATGAAAAAGGTCCCGTAATGGATTGTGTAAAAATTGGCAGTTATTAAGGGGTTAAAAAAGAATGAGAACAGGAGACATTAACCAGTCAATTTTAGAGTCGGCAAAACTGAAGGCTTATTACAGGTAATGTTCTATTTTATGAAGGAAAGCTCAATTGAAGCCATAAAATGGTTTGAAAGAAATTTTGGAAATAAAATAATGGGACATATTACTTGACTTTTTATGTTTAAAGAAAGGTCTGATATTAATAAATGCTTATCAGTCTGTCCGGTATATAACAGCCAGGTCTCACACTGCAATGTCAGATATGTGTACGTTTGTATTTTTATGTGGTGTAATAAGCATTTATAATGGGGAAAGGACACAGTGTTTTTTTATTTTTTTATTTTGTTTTACTTTTTTACTTTCATTTCACTTTCCTTTTTTTTTCTTACTTGCCCTAACATAAGACTGGAGTGAGCGATTGCTTGATTGCTGTTATAATACATTGCGGTACATAACCAAAAGCTATTTTTTGGCTTTTGACTGTAATGGCAACCATTAGCACCTCGCGATCGCACAGCAAGGGAGTCAATAGAGGATAAAGGAGGCCCATACCTCTGTAAAATCCCTTACATGCTCGAGCTAAAGGGTTAAACAGTCAAGAACTGAGTGCTCCTTCTTCAGCCTGCTCTCTGCTGTTGCACTACAGATGACATCTTCAGGGACCCCTGTTCTATAGCTTTCTAATTTTTGTATTTTGTTATCTAATAGGTGACATGTGGAAAAGGGAGAATTTTTTATCAATATATAATTCTGGAGTATACAGGACTTGAAATTTGTCTTTTGAAACATAAAAGGTTTCAGGCTCAAGATGAAGATTATTTTGTTTTAAAGAACCAATTACAGCAAAGGGTCTGTCTTCTGGAAACCTACCTAAGGAAATCTCACCATGTTGTTTTACAGGGTCACAACTAGCTTCAGACTGACATTACCTCTACACTAGTGAATAACATATCAGCTCTGCTATTCCTAGCTGATCCTGTTACAGTGACATGAGTGCAGGAGGTTTGTAAACTGTAGTGCACAATGCTACAGAGATCTTAAGGGTTAAAGCTTGTCAGTAAGTAATGTAAACACAGCAGGGGGTGACATCACCATCCCAACCACTATTAAGCCTGTAAGAGTAGAGAGAGGTGGCTGATAACTAGGGAAGTCAGTGTACACAAGGTGGAGCTAAGATTTGCTCCTAAGAAATGCAACATCAGAATAGCAATGTATTTGGTAATACAGCTCCCTCTGTCTCCACTGGCACTGCCGCAATGTGATCGCTGCTGCTGATGGCTTCCCTAGCAATGCAGAAGCCTAACAAAGGCTTTTGGGCTGCCTGTGACGTCACTATAACTGGCCGTGCCCTGACAGACTGACAGTTGCCATGGATAGCAGTACTGCTATTCATTACTATGCATTGTAACAGTGATCTAAAGATCACTGATACAAGTCCCGTATGGGGACAAGTATGTAAATGTAAAAAAGTTTTTAAAAAGTACCGTAAAATCAAAAAAAATAAAATATAATAACCCTTTTCCCCTTTACCAACGCCAATTGCTCAAACAAACATAAAAATAAATAAAGTATGCATATTTGGTATCGCCATGTACGTAATAACCCAGCCTATAAATCTGTCATGTTATTTAACCTGCAAGATGAACACTGCAAAAAACCTCCCAATAACAGTCACAGAGTTTACGTTCATCCTGCAGCACATAAAATGAAATAAAAGGCAATCAAAAAATAAAAAATGCCAAAGTTGTACCAATGAAAACGTCAAATCATCCCGCAAAAAACGAGCCCTTATTCAGCTTTGTATACGAAAAAGTAACCACTGTAAAAGATAAAAAAAACACTACTAGGACTGCTGTATTTTGTTCAAAATGCCTAACAAAATCCTTGTATCATATGAACCCCATAAGAATACCAATAAAAACGTCAACTCATCCCAAAAAAAAACAACCCCTTAATCAGCTCTGTATACAGAAAAATAAAAACAAGTTACGGTATGGCTATCAGACTATGACAACATTAAACATACATTTTTATAAAAGCATTTCTGTTGTGTAAAAGTAATAAAACATAAAAAACTATACTATAAACTACAAAATTTTTATCATTGTAATTGTATCGACCCACATAGTTATCATGTTCTTTATACCGCACATTCCAAAAGCCAAACATCGCTCCCTCCTTTGTACGCCCTGTTATGCGCACAAACAGCAGTTTACATCCACATATAGGGTATTGCTGAACTTGGAAGAAATTGTGTAACAAAGTTGGGAGTGTTTTTTCCAGGATTTCTTTCAAAAATTAAACATTTTCAGCTAAAATTGCAGATTGTTGGAAAAAAAATATTTTTTTCATTTTCACAGCCTAACGCTAATAAAAATTTGTGAAATACCTATGGGGATGATATACCCACTACACCCCTTACTTAGAGTTACTTATGTCAAATCCTTTTTTTTTTAGGAATTTTTGTCAATTTTTTTTACATTTTCTATATCACTTTCAATATTTATTAATAATTCTTAAGTCCTGCAGTTTTCAATTTGGCCACTAGGCGTAATAATAGTCTGGAACTTCCTGTTCTGTAGAGAGAGATTTTCAGTGGTCTGCTCACTATCAGTGCAAGCAGGATTACACTTAAAGGTGACACCAATATGTATAGATAACACAGGATCCACCAGTTACAATAGGAGTTAGTCACAGCTCCCCCTCTCACCCTCCCTGCACACTGTCTTTTTCCCAGGTCACATAGCATGACTAGAAAACTCTCCTATAGAAGTCAATGGGACTGATTCAGTTTTAAGGCTCCTACGTGCATGGAGCTGCTGTAAAGCATCTCTCTAAATGCTGTTAATGCAGTGCTGGCAAG
Source organism: Phyllomedusa bahiana (assembly GCA_025379985.1). Lineage (NCBI taxonomy): Eukaryota > Metazoa > Chordata > Amphibia > Anura > Hylidae > Phyllomedusa > Phyllomedusa bahiana. Next base: position 42,156 of record JAODAL010022785.1, read on the forward strand.
AATGCTGTCCCCACAATCATATATAGACGACCGAATTGAAAAATCTACAATCACAAAATAAAAATGGCGAAGAAGAAAAGAATATGGATCAGGGTCTTGATTTAATAAGTAAAAAAAAAATGGTGACTGATTCCCTTTAAGGGTTGTAGTTTTCATTATGGGGTCTTTTTAGGGGCAATAAAACTTAACTTTTAATGTACTTAATAAAAAAATATATAACTGAAGTCTAATCTAAGATAATGAAAAAAATCTTACCCCTTACAAGAACTAGACTACCTAACCAATTTATGGGGTGTTCGCCCTGATAAGGGCGTCCCCACACACGTGCCTAAACTATCCTTACCCTACAAAGACTAAATAACTAATATCCTAAAATTATAAATATCAACTATCAATGATGATAGACTATTTAAAGTAAAAAAATATGAAAATGAACGATAAAACTACTGTATAGTACTAAATACTATAAATACTATCACTATAGTCACTATCTTCTGGCTACCATGTTTTGGGGATCCCTGTCATTTTTCGCAGGACTCCATGATATATATCGGTTACCTTGATTCTTCATTTTTCTCCTAAAGGGCCGTGAGTTCTTTGACTTTTTCTAAGTGTCTAATGGTACCTGTCATTACATTTGTACACTATCCCTATTTCCCTGATGAACCCCGGTAATCTTTGGGGGGAAACTCGTTGGAAGGACTTTTTGATTGTGATAGATATGTGTGCATTTAGTACTATATAGTAGTTTTGTCGTTCATTTTTATATTTTTTGACTTTAAATAGTCTGTCATCATTGATAGTTGATATTTATAATTTTAGGATATTAGTTATTTAGTCTTTGTAGGGTAAGGATAGTTTAGGCATGTGTGTGGGGACGCCCTTATCAGGGCAAACACCCCATAAATTGGTTAGGTAGTCTAGTTCTTGTAAGGGATAAGATTTTTTCATTATCTTAGATTAGACTTTAGTTATATATTTTTTTATTAAGTACATTAAAAGTTAAGTTTTATTGTCTCTGAGGATTTAGACCCTTTGTTGTGTATTTGTAGTATTTATTCCTTTTGGTATATCCAGTGGTTTTGGTATTGGGTTATCTTATAGGGTACTCCCCCTAGTAATATATTAGAGGAGTGATACTGTGTTTTTTTCTTTTTAGGGGCATTTATTAAGTTTTAGCACCACAAACCTGTAATGGCACCTAAAGAAAATCGTAATGAAAATAGGACTTCCAAAGTTCAGTAGGTGCTCCTCCTATTCTGAGGCTGGTGGTTGAGTCAAATAGCGCTCTAGGGCCACATATGAGATATCTCTAAAATGACAGAATTAGTTGGATCAATATTGAGTTGCATTTCCCTGTTCACATCTACCGTATTCCAGTGAATAATGGATAAAAATTGAAAATCTGCAAAAAAAAAGGGAAATTTCATCTCCACTTTGCTTTCACTTCTGTGAAACACTTAATGGGTTAATAAACTTCCTAAATACTGTTTTGAATACTTCAAGGGATATAGTTTCTTAGATTGAGTCATTTATGGGGTTATCTAGCATACAGTCCCCTAAAAACCATGTCAGAACTGGACTGGTCCCTAAAAATCTATGTTGCAAATTTTCTTAAAAATGTGAAAAATGACTACTAAATTTGTAAGCCTCCTAATGTCGTAAAAACATAAAAAACATTTAAAAAATCATGCCAACCTACAGTGGACATATGGTAGATACTAGTTATAAACTATTTTGTGTGGAACAACTATCTGTCTTATACGCAGAAATTTTTGAACTTTGAAAATGGCATATTTTTCAAAATTTTAACGACATTTTGATATTTTTCACACATAAACACACAATTTCTTACTAACTTAAAGCACAATATGTTATGAGAAAATAATCTCTGAATCACATGGATAGGTAAAAGTGTCAACAAGTTATTCTCACATAAAGTGACACATGTCAGATCTAAAATATGGGGCTAAGTCAGGGAGGTCAAAACTGGCTGCGACGATAAGGGGTTAATATCCATTGATGAGAAAGGTGAGGTGACACTGACTTTATGGGGAGATTTTAATATGGTATTTAATTGTATGATGGATAAAGTTTATGAAAGTCATACATTGGTAGGGATAAGAAAGCATTTGTGTCTATGGGTCTTGTGGCAGATATCTGCTTTTTCTTGTTATTGTACCTTACACTCTATTGTCATGAATAGAGCTAGCTTGGGATATAGCTCTGAATAGCTTAAAACAATTAAGAATGAAGTGAAATGTTTATCAGATGACATAATAAATAATTTAATCAACCCCTTTGTTATTGAACAATATGGCTATTAGGAGAATAGACTTTAAAATTACTCATATGTTAAAAATGGACAGCTGAAAAAAATGTATAGGATATGCTATAAGCGATGAAGAGATAATCTGTTATTATTATCAACACAAGACATGCAATCTTCTTACAGAAAAGGTTTAGAATAGTAAGTACCCATCATCTTTCAAACAAGAAGAAGTGAAAGGGGTGATGTCATGATCAATGTTCGAGGGTGAGTCAATTTTTATCTGCAGTGCAATTGCATTTGTGTTTCATGCTTGGATAATAGCCAACGTTGGGAACGCTATGATAATGAAGGTGATGGGGTCATCACTGATGATAAAATATGAGCTCATTATTATGAGCCGTAGAGTAGATGGCAAAGTAGGCAATGGAAACGTCCACAATCTCTTACTATGAAAATGGCAACTTGCAACAGCCAATTGTGAGCAGAAAATGTGATTTTGGCACCACAAGACCCAGTACTGGAACGTTTTCAGGTGACGGGCTCATCAATAAGCCTTGCTTGTTACAATGAGATGCTTATTGACAGGCTGAATGTGCAATTTGAAGCAAACGCAGAAGACAACTGTTGGTAGAAGCTGTATGGTTGCTTGACAATGCCTATACTGTTGAATCCCTCTAGAAATTCAAGTTTAAGGTATTAGCTCACTTTCCATACTGTCCCAATCTTGCCCCTTTAAACTATCACCTGTTTGGTCCATTCAAGGAGACGTTAAGGGGTCACTGATTCACTTTGAACCAAGAAGTGAAAAAAGTGGTGTATGTGTGGTTTGCTGCCAAAAATAGTTTATTCTGAAGACATTCGGAAGCTTGGAATAAGTGCAATGAAAAGCAAGTGGACTATTTTGAATAATAGCTTTTCCATTTTTATTGAAGCAAAGTTTATAGCTGCATTGCAGATAATAACTGACTCACACACCTATGTTAGAGTGGTTATCCAACTTATTAAAATGTAATATTAATAGTTCCCGGGCCCCAAGTGAAATAGAAAAAATAACCTATACTCACCTTCCCCCTATCCCTTGTTCCAGTGGCGCATCTCTCCAGTCTTCTGTTGACACGCTACAACTTATGAATTGGGAGATCACCGCTGTGACTGCTGATTTGCTGCAGAAGTCACCTGCCCCTAACTTACATCACCGTTCAGAACTGGCACATGACTGCTGTATCCAATCAGCAGTCACAGCGGTGACGTACCCATCTGGAAGTGATGGCGTGTCAACAGAAGACCAGATAGACATGCCGCTGAAACCAGGGAAGGTGAGTATAGGTTTTTTACTTGGGAGCCATGACTTATTTAAATGACTTTTTAATGATGTGGGCAATACCTTAAAAGGAGAGTCTGAGTAGATTATATTCAGATAAAGATCTGGAACATGGAATCAGAATAGTCAAAAATATTCATCAGTAACCCAAGAATTTCAGTTAGCTCTGTAATAAGACTATCTCAGTATTTTGTGCTATATACTGTAGATCATACCAAGTATCAAGCTATAATGATACAAAAGTTTGGTGTCCACCCATCACTAAATATCTGCACAATTTGAAAACACTTGAAAAAGATGCAGATTTTAAAACTTTTACTATTACTTTTAATAACATTCCCATAAAAATGTGCATGCAAAATTGTTAAGAGAACCACAAAACAATATGCTACAATACCCTCCTACCGTGATTCAAAAAAACAAATGTATTTGGAGAGATCACTAACTCCTCTGTGAGGTAAAAGGGAAAGGCATGTTCCTCCGTCCAGTGGGAGCCATGTCTTTTGAACTGTCTCCTACAAACTATTGATAGAGGTATCAGAATTGGCTGTATCAGCTCACGGGATGAAGAAAGTGTGTGATGTGCCTCCCTATAGAGATTATGCCATATACCAATACATTTTCCAAAATTTGACAAAACTAAAAATGGAATGTGCCTAATTATGAAGAAAATAAAGGGGACTTTAGGCATATGTTGTAGGAGTGTTCTTGTATGTAATTTTTTCTGAAATCACATATTGAGTCTGATGAGATTAATATTTTGAAAACCTTGGTTTCCTGTGAACTTGATCATTTTGAACTAGATAATATAATGGTATGCAACCACAGAGTAAGCTTAACATTGCTTTTCTTTGCTGAAAACCTTTGCATTGAATTTAGTTGAAGTTCAGATACTAAATCCCATTAGCTATGACATATGAATAAAATATCAAGGTTGGAATAAATATCTTATATTACACAAAATTATATAGTATTGTTCCAGAAGGAAAGGAAACGTGAATGGAAGCAATTGATCAATGATATATTGATAACATGTCAAGTATGTTCTACCATCCTATTCCTGTATGTGTCTGTATGTGTGTGGGGGATATCCTAGATAAATGGTATAACGTAATGTGTTACCATATATAATTTAAAACTGTATTTCAGATACTTAAATGTTAATATAGATGATTACAAATTTAACTGGCAAGGGAAAGGCAGATTTTATGCAGTGGTGAGCCAGGATAACATATTTACTAAGGAGATTTAAGGTTAATCTGCAAGAAGGTTTATGCTGCCCTATCTAAGAAGAGAATGGGGGCCATAGGTGCAAGAATAGTCAGTCCGGGTCAGCAACAGAACGGTAACATTAGGCCACAAATCAGAAGGAATAGCAAGCAAGAAACCATAGGTAAGTAAAGACAAGCCAGGAAATATCACAAGCGCAGCAGGGAGAATCCAGCAGGTTTAAATGGAGAGCCTGGACACCGCCCCCGTAACTGATTGGTGCAGTTTCCCGGCCCTTCTATTGTCCCGTGTGACACATCCTCTATCCAGAGTGGCAGGATGCCTGTCACTCAAGGAATCTCCAGACCATCTCTTTGGACGTGGACCCAAACCAAGAGAAGCAACAGGTGCAGACTGGAAGCTAACCATGTAAGTGTATTCTGACAAAAAAGCAGAATAAATTCTGACTGGACTCCACTGACCGTGATATTCCTACTTACCCCAGCCACATCCAGTGATCACTGGATGTGGGTGAGGTAAGCAGTACTTTCACAGATTTGCTCTGCCATTTACTCAGATATTCAGCATGAAATAATATAACCCTATATATCACAGAGCTCAGCTTCTCTCCTCTATCATATAACCCTATATATCACAGAGCTCAGCTTCTCTCCTCTATCATATAACCCTATACATCACAGAGCTCAGCTTCTCTCCTCTATCATATAACCCTATATATCACAGAGCTCAGCTTCTCTCCCTCTATCATATAACTCTATATATCACAGAGCTCAGCTCCTCTCCTCTATCATATAACCCTATATATCACAGAGCTCAGCTTCTCTCCTCTATCATATAACCCTATATATCACAGAGCTCAGCTTCTCTCCCTCTTTCATATAACTCTATATATCACAGAGCTCAGCTTCTCTCCTCTATCATATAACCCTATATATCACAGAGCTCAGCATCTTTCCTCTATCATATAACCTTATATATCACAGAGCTCAGCTTCTCTCCCCATTATCATATAACCGTATATATCACAGAGCTCAGCTCCTCTCCTCCATCATATAACCCTATATATCACAGAGCTCCGCTCCATTCCCCTACCATATAACCCTATATATCACAGAGCTCAGCCTCTATCATATAACCATATATATCACAGAGCTCAGCTTCTCTCACTCTATCATGTAACCCTATATATCACAGAGCTCAGCTTCTCTCCCTCTATCATATAACACTGTATATCACAGAGCTCAGCTTCTCTACTCTATCATATAACCCTATATATCACAGAGCTCAGCTCCTCTCCTCTATCATATAACCCTATATATCACAGAGCTCAGCTCCTCTCCTCTATCATATAACCGTATATATCACAGAGCTCAGCTCCTCTCCTCTATCATATAACCCTATATATCACAGAGCTCAGCTTCTCTCCTCTATCATATAACCCTATATATCACAGACCTCAGCTTCTCTCCTCTATCATATAACCCTATGTCACAGAGCTCAGCTTCTCTCCTCTATCATATAACCCTATATATCACAGTTCTCAGCTTCTCTCCTCTATCATATAACCCTATATATCAGAGCTCAGCTTCTCTCCTCTATCATATAACCCTATATATCACAGGACTCCGCTTCTCTCCTCTATCATATAACCCTATATATCACAGGCTCAGCTTCTCTCCTCTATCATATAACCCTGTATATCACAGAACTCAGCTTCTCTTCTCTGTCACACCCTGCTTTCTGATACAATAGCATAAACTACCTGACATATTCCCTTTAAGTCAAAATTAAGCTATAGTGAAGGTCAAAGGATATAGGGAGGGGACATTCAAACAAGAAATAAACACTGTACTGGAACCCAGACGTATTGCTATCCAACTAAAGATAATTTTTGGATTTGTCGTCAGTAGTGTTGCAGTAGTATATTCACTAAACAAAAAACTGGGAATTAAAGTTGCCGACTCAAAGTCAAATTACTACTTGTATGGGGATCTAGGAAAGGTACAGGTTAATATATAATATTAAGGATGTTATGTTTAAAAAATAAAGTGTCAGGTCTATAGTTTCTGAGGCACAGGAGGTGAAGATAGCAGCAGTTAGCATTATCTACAACCTCAATTCCAAAAAAGTTGGGATGCAGTCTTATCAATGTGTAATTGTAATACCAGCAATGCCTCCCCTATCTATCTATGGAGAGTAGATGGTTATTTATCAGTATTTTTGCACTTGTGAGACTTCTACTGTGTGGTACTGTGGCTCTTCTCCATGTCATTGTGAACTGGTTCTTTAATTGTATTCAGTTATTTAATAAGTAATTGCTCCATCCATGAAAGTGGATGTGTGAGTGCCCATCAGTATTCTGCCCCGTGGCAACTTCTCCCATGTGGCACTGGAGTTTTTGCCTCCCACTGTGAATAGATTTTTAACCTGTCTCTGTAGCAGTAAGTATGGCCTTTTCTTTATTATTTTAAAGGGGTTTTATCATTAAAAGCTTTCGTACACTTGAGTTGATTCTATCTGTTTCAGTTTCAAATCCATGGTCGAGTCTCTTTCTCAATAGGCAGGTCTCTCCTGCCAGGAGGCGTGTCTCCTCTCACTGAAGAGTTGTGACATCATCATTCTGTTAGCAGGGGAAGAGACAGGACGTCAGCTTTGCAGACCTCCTGCTATGCTTCTGGCTGCAGAGCTGTCGGCTCCCTCTCAGGCTGCACAAGCTCCTTGTAACCAGTACCTCTGTATTGGTGTAAACAGTTATACAAACAGCCTGAACTGATGAAATAAATGTGAGAAATGCTCCCTGACCCCCTTCTGTTATCAGGCAGGAGGTAGAGCAGACTGTATAAGGCTGTTATATGGGGGGAGCACAGGGTATAAGGCTGTGTTATATGAGGGGAGAGTGAATCTAGCAGCTAGAGACTCAGTAATTGCCCAGATCCTTTACATAGAACTGTCACTGGAGAGCCATCACATAGAGAGGAGCTGAGACAGCCTTCATCATACAGACACACAGCCATCTCAGGCAGCTCACAGCTAAGAGGAGAGTAAACAAAGAGTGCAGGCAGCCAATCACAGCGCAGGGGGTGTTTCCCATCTGGGGGCATGTCCCAACAGGCTGAATGACATATCAGTCAGCCAATCACAGAAAAGGGGGCGTGTCCTCTCCAGCTGCTGCAGAAATAGCTATAGATGCACAATTTAGCTCATATCTACTATACTATGCAAACCAATTACAAACGTGCTTATTTTTTTTACTGTCCCCATCATTAGAGATATGATCTTTGTAGTGAGAAAACCACTTTAAGTAAATAATGTTCCTTTTTTCTGTGAATTTGTAAACTATTGGGAAAGTGGGGAGAACAATCACTGGTTAAAGTAGATTATTTTCAAATAAGACTATATTACTATAAAACCTATTCTGTGTTTAACCCAGGACTGAGTAAGTACTGAGCAAGATTGACTGATCAGTAACAGTTGTTAAATATGGTTGTGTATTCAGGAACCCAAGAGCCACATCCTTCCTGCTTTGGGTGGTCCTGGAAATATGCACAACTTTATGGACACACTATTTTAGGGATATTTGTTGATGACACATTGTTATGGGAACGTGTGTGGATGACACATTGTTATGGTTAAATATCTAAGGCTGACATGCGGTTATGGTGACATTTGCGGGTGACACACTGTTATGAGGATATCTATATCTGAGATATTGTTATGGGGCATCAGTGGCTGACATGCTGTTATGGAGAATATGCAGCTGACAGTAAATTGACAAATAAGAGCAGCAACATCTACAATCACACATATTATGGATGTGTTGCAACTATAAGAGTGCAATAGACAAACAACACTCATATGCAACACAAAGCAGGCTTAATAGCTCCAGACAATAACATGGCATGTTTCGAAAACTAACAGTACACACAGGAACTTAGGGAAACATATATGATCGGGTTTTTCACCCTATTCTGGCATAAAACGAGCCTAAGTGAGCCGACTACAATATCTAATGTGCCTAATGAATGTGTTAGGCGCATTGTTTGTAAGACTCGACACTTTTCAATGCGCCTAACATGAAGGGGTGTCCTGGGGGCGTTATGGAGGCGCGTCACACCACACTTGTAATATTAGACACATATATGAATGTGGTTCGACAAAACTAGGCGCATTACTGCTTGAACAGGCAGACCTAATTCAATGTGCATGAGCCTTAGGAGTCGAAGTGAAGCTAAATTTACCATTAGGGCAAAAAATATCCTTTATTTCTCAATTTACACCAGTACAATAATAAAAAGTAATTGATGATTATTATCAAACTATATAAAAGTAAATTATTTAAATGTAATAAAAAAAATTACCGTATATACTCGAGTATAAGCCGACCCGAGTATAAGCCGAGGCACCTACTTTTGCCACAAAAAAATGGGAAAGCTTATTGACTCGAGTATGAGCCTAGGGTGGAAAATGCAGCGGCTACTGGTAAATATCAAAAATACCAATAAAATTACATAGGCAGTTTAATGTCCCCCATAGGCAGATATATGTCCCCCATAGGCAGGTATAGGCAGTTTAATGTCCCCCACAGGCAGTTATAGGCAGGTATATGTCCCCCATGGGCAGTTATAGGCAGGTATATGTTCTAATAGGTAGGGTATAGGCTGGGTATAAGCTGATATAGGCTGGGTATAGGCTGGGTATAGGCTGGGTATAGGCTAGGTATAGGCTAGTATAGGCTGGGTATAGGCTAGGTATAGGCTGGTAATAGGCAGGTATAGTCTGGTATAGGCAGGTATAGACTGAAATAGGCAGGTAATAGGCAGGTATAGTCAGTTATAGGCTGGTATAGGCACATAATAGGCAGGTATAGGCTGTTATAGGCAGGTAATAGGCAGGTATAGTCAGGTATAGGCTTCTATAGGCAGGTAATAGGCAGGTATAGTCAGGTATAGGTTGGTATAGTCAGGTAATAGGCAGGTATAGTCAGGTATAGGCTGGTATAGGCAGGTAATAGGCAGGTATAGTCAGGTATAGGCAGGTAATAGGCAGGTATAGTCAGGTATAGGCTGGTATAGGCAGGTATAGTCAGGTATAGTCAGGTATAGTCAGGTATAGGCTGGTATAGGCAGGCAATAGGCAGGTATAGTCAGGTATAGGCTGGTATAGGCAGGTATAGTCAGGTATAGGCTGGTATAGGCAGGTAATAGGCAGGTATAGTCAGGTATAGGCTGGTATAGGCAGGTAATAGGCAGGTATAGTCAGGTATAAGCTGGTATAGGCAGGTATAGTCAGGTATAGGCTGGTATAGGCAGGTAATAGGCAGGTATAGTCAGGTATTGGCTGGTATAGACAGGTAATAGGCAGGTATAGTCAGGTATAGGCAGGTAATAGCCAGGTAATAAACAAACAAACAAACACTTACCTGACTCCCTCGCCGCTCTGCCTCCTCGCTGTCTGGCCTCCCGCGCGCTCGGTCTTCTCGGCACAGGCGGGTGATGTCATCAGGCCGCGCACGCAGCGTGATGACACGCTGCCTGTGCCGGAAACTCCGGACAGCCGCGAGTCTGCTTGCGGCCGTCCGGAGTCCACTGCGGCGCAGGGAGCGCTCGCTCTCTGCCCCGCAGTGGTATCTTCCCCTCTATGCGCTCCGGAGGAGTCGCATATAAGGGAAGAGATCGCTGACAGCGACGGGCCACGGCAGCGCCCGTCGCTGTTAGCTGTACTCGGCATTCTGCTATATGTGCTCCCTGAGGAGTCGCATGTAGCAGAAGTGTCCCTGCCAGCGCACGGGCCATCGCAGCGCCCGCGCGCCGACAGTGACTCGAGTATAAGCCGAGGTGGAGTTTTTTTAGCTCATTTTTTGGGCTGAAAAACTCGGCTTAAACTCGAGTATATACGGTATCATATAAAATTAATATAAAAATCTATAATATCCCAAAAATATAAAAAAATCTCCTATAAAATGTATTTAAAATTAATAGAATCTAAAACTAATTTTACATTAAATAACCCACTGATGATGTAGTTCAGATTTTTACATTTTTAATTTTTACTACATTAATTCTGAAATTTACTTTTGCTGCTCTCACCCTTTATTCTACTTATGGCAAGAGCCAGCACAGCAATGGTCTTGCTGGGATCTGTGGTCCACCAAGCAAGATCAGTTCCATAGTTTCTATTCTCTGACATGCTATTCTAATGAATTTTCTTTTATTTCCAGCCTTTATACATGGTTGGTGCATTACTAATGCGCCTAAGTTCCGTAGTGCGCCAAAAACACAGACGAGGCGCAATGAACTTTACACACCATTTATGAACGCACAAAAAACACTTTCATACATTCAGGAGCAATATACACTGAGAAAAAGATGCAAAAATGAACTTCGACACATTCGGTTCATGCATGTCTCCCTTAATGTTACTGCTGAAACACCCAACAAGTCTTTGGGCAGAAGGTCGGCAATGTTTCTTAAAGATCTGCCATGTGACATAATTAGGTTTAAAGAGGTTTTCTCACCATGTTGTTTCACTGAGTTTTAGCAGTTTTACATTCACAGTCTCCTCCAGCTGTCGGTGGTTCTATAGCAGTGCATTTTCGACTTCTTGGGAGCCATTACTCTGACAGTGCAGGAGATTGCCATCTCTGACAAAATTACAGATAAAGCCTTCCTTTTCAGGCCACACAGCACTTGTACCTTTTGTTTGGTGAAGCCAATCTTGTTAGATATTTGTTTGCTCAAACCTCAGTCTGTTCCAGGGGTGATGTCACTATCTGTTCTCTCAGCTAATCAGATAACAGATGTCTGTTTGGTATTCGGGTAACCATAGAAACCTGTGTGCACTTCAGAGCACATAAAAAATGCTCTTATCTCATGACTAAAGTAAAATTTATTGACCAATGTATTTAGAATTTGTTTTCATTTAACTGTCCCTTTATGTTGAAAGCTAATCTTTGTAGTGAGAAAACCCCTTTTAACTATGCAGCAGCAATTAGTCCAATTGACTAGTCTCTTACTTCTCGGAAGACCATCGATGGTACGTTTCTAAATTTCTAGTATACACTTCAGTTTTCAGGTAAACGTTTTTGCAATATCTTACTCTCTTAGACACTGCAAAATTCTGAGAAGGATGAAAGTTTGCAGGGATCGTGCTATTTTTCAGTCACATTGCTCTCTAGATCTACCAAAGCAATTTAACTTGGTAGAGGTTATCTTGAGAAAAAACACATACAAAAAATGGGACATTACTTACTCAAAAAACTAAAAATATTTGGGCCATATTCACAGCTCAATGGCCAGTAGCAGGCATCTCTGGCCTATATGCTACCTGGGAAAAATTAACAGGTGCAGCTAATTACTGAGCAGCAGCTCACAAACCATTCCACTAGGGGAACAATTAGATGATAAAAAACTGCACATTAACTTAATACTTGTTCACACCAGCATGCAGAAAAGCCACAGTATAATGCATGGGGAGATTGCACAAATGCAAAAATACCAATAGAACAGCCACTCACACACTCTCAATGCTTGGAGGGGGGGGGGGGGTTGCTGGTACAACAAAAGCATATAAATAAGGCGGTACAGAAGGGTGCCATAAATACAGATACATGTAGTGCACCATGCTGGCTTACAACCTATTGCTGACGCCCATACTATTAGATTAGGCGGGCTGCTCAGCACTTTCTGGGTGTCCAACACAAAACACAGGCACCCTCCGCTCCCCAGCATTCTTGGGCAGATAAAAAATATGACATACTGGAAAAATTTTAAATATGAGGTATTAGTTGGTACAGGGGCCCCAATATACAAGCTCGCAACCGATGGCAACGGTCCTCATGTCTTGCGAGTCCCTACAGCAACAATTTACAGAAAAAACACATACAAAAAATGAGACATTACTTACTCAAAAACACGACAATTTATCGTGTTTTTAGAGGTTATCTTGGCAACCAAGCTCCGTTCATACATGTTACGAATAGCAGAAATTTTCTTGTTCATGTGGGGCAATTGCATAGCAACTGAATCACAACTGATATACAATATTAGGGAAAATCAGCTGACCATGCCCCCACGACCTCAGCTTGTGTAGAGTGGGAGTTTCCAAATGTAAGCCTCTCTGTAAAGTTCCCTGGTTTTGGCAGCATGGTGCAGATTATATTGTTTGCCCTGTGTGATTGTGTCTAGTGAGCTGCTCTGCATTCTGTACTTAGTTATCCATAATTGTGATTATTGAGAACATTGTCCTGTCCAGTGTTGTCTTATCTTGTAATCCTAATCAGTGGGTTTATTTCTATATTTCTTTGTAGATCTCAGTGATTGTCAGTATTTGTTTTTGCTGTGTCCAGGCTCGGTTCTATCTGGGTCTTGGAGTCCTTTCATTTGAGTCAGGGTCATTTGTAGCTTAGGGAAATCTTTAAGTATATTTTCAGGGTCAGCAAGTGTCATAAGTGTCTAGTGTTATGGTCAGTGTTAGGGAAAAATGCAGGAAATATTTAAGGAAAGTTAGGGTTTATTCTTGTTTGTTGCTGCTGATCATCCGAATTGAAGCTATTCAAGTTGCTGTCCTTCTCTAAATCTGTGCCATAGTTTTCCTTGCTGTCCTTCAAGATCAGTTGCATGTGGCCCCTGAGGCTGTCATCTGTAGTCCATATAGTCCATCATTTAACCCCTTAGATGTCACGGTCATTTAACCCCTGAAATGTCAGGGTTAGGGGTTTGACAGAGAGAAGGACTCCCTTTGTCCTCCATTAGCCCCCCGCTGTGTGATTATGGGATGCCAATGTTTGCCATGATAGCCAGAGACCTAACAATGGCCTCCTTTTCATCTGTAATGTAGGCCTGCCAGGATGACGGACAGTTGAGATAATTTATTGCAGTGCAGCAATGCATTATCACAGGGCTCAAGTTGTGACGGTTCGGTGGATCCGCTGGACCACCGCAAGCGGTGGTAGTTAAGCCACGCCAGGGAACGGAGTCTAAGTAGCCCCCGGTTTTCACCAGAGCCCGCCGCAAAGCGGGATGGACTTGCTGCGGCGTGAGGCTACCAGGTCGTTACCCCTGACGTGACTTGCTTGCGGTGGCGGCCGGGGTACTGCGTGGTACAGAATCGTAATCCAAAGGCGTAGTCAGGAACAGGCAGAAGGTCAGGGCAGGCGGCAGAGGTACGTGGTCAGAGGAAGCGGTCGGGCAGGCGGCAAACAGGAAGGTCAGGAAACGTACGGAAGGCTGGGACACGGATAAGCAATACGGACACAAGGACACTCCAAACTCTCACTAAGCACACCAACAATCTGGCAACAGGTGCCGGGGGCGGATACATTATATAGGACCAGCGCCCGGCAATAAGCCAATTACCGGGACACTGGCCCTTTAAATTTAAACCAGCCGTCGCGCGCGCGCTAGGGGGCGCGCATGCGCACGACGGCCGGGACAGACAGGAGCGCCGTTCACCGGAGCGGGGCCAGGTAAGCGAGCCGGCGTGGGGACGAGGGTGGCCGCGGGTGACCGCAATGCCCGCGCCGCGGCCCTGGCAGGCAGGGAAACGGCCGCAGGGGCAGCGGTGCCCGCGGCCGCCATGACAGTACCCCCCCCCTTAGGTCTCCCCCTCTTTTTTTTGAACCTAGCCAGGAGATCTGGAGACAGATTGCCTTCCGGCTCCCACGAACGCTCCTCAGGCCCGAACCCCTTCCAGTCGATGAGAAAGAACCGCTTCCCCCTCACTGTCTTCTGTGCCAGCACCTCCTTGACCTCAAAGATGTCATCCGATTCGGCCACAGGAGAAGGCGAGACAGATCTACGGGAGAAGCGATTCAGCACCACAGGCTTGAGGAGCGAGACATGGAAGGCGTTCGGGACACGCAGAGTGGGAGGCAAGCGGAGCTTGTAGGAGACCGGGTTAAGCTGACGAAGTACCACAAAAGGGCCCAAATATTTAGGGCCCAACTTGTAGCTGGGTACCTGAAACGGATGTATTTTGCCTGATAGCCTCACCCTATCACCTGACTTAAATACAGGGGGAGGTCTCGGAACCTATCGGCTGAACTTGAGTACGAGAGGAAAGCCTGACTGCAGGGCCTGACGAGTGACTCTGCAGAGTGACTTGATTGTCTCGTACTTGGGCATCCACGGCAGGAACGTGGACACGAAAAGGCTAGGGGGAGAGGTCGGGCGGGGATGTAACCCAAAACAATAAAAAAGGGGGCGGCTTTTGCAGACTCCGAAGTCTAGGGAATTTGTAGAGAGAATTCCGCCAAAGGGGAGAAGGTCAGACCATTATCTTGCCGGGAAGAACAAAATGTCGCAGATAAGCGCCTAAAGATTTGGTTATCCCTCTCCACCTGCCGTTGGTCTGTAGGGTGGTACGAAGACCAGAAAAGTCCAGCTTGGACTCGTAATGAGTACACAGAGCCCGCCAGAACTTAGACACAACTGGACTCCCCTATCAGAGGTGATGTGACGACGGGGAGCCCATGTAACCGAAAGATATGGTGGAAGAAGAGCTGGGCTAGCTGGGGGTGACGAGGGGTATCCCGGCATGGGCACAAAATGAGCCATTTTGGAAAAACCTGTCAACCACCACCCAAATGGACCGTAGTTTTCCGGATGAGGCCGGCAGTTCAGTGACAAAGTCCATAGCTCATATATGGGCTCCAGGCTTCTCAGGCAAAGGGAGCGGCAGAAGTAGACCCGCGGGTCTGAGGCGAGGGACCTTGTTTCGGCACAAGAGGCACAGGAAGAGACAAAGTCCCGAACGTCTTGCATGAGAGTGGGGCCACCAGTAGTATCTGTGAGATGAATTGTACGGACTTGTGAATCCCAGGTTTGGCCGCAGTTTGGGACGAATGTCCCCATTTAAGGATTCTGAGCCGCAAAGCAGGACGGAGAAGGTCTTCCCCTCGGAGGTACAGTAGAGGTTCACGAGGAGCAGCAGCCAGAAGCCGTTCCCCCCACCGCCCACCCCCTCCCCTCCCCCCCCCCTCCTCCCCCCCCCCACTCCCCCTCTGGAGGAATATTTGTGCTGTAGGGGCAGCTCCAAGCCTACCGTGATCAGAGGATCTGGAGAGAGCGTCTGCCCTGAGTTTTTATCAGAACGGTCTGGAAGTGTAGGAAGAAAATTTAAACGAAGCGAAGAAAAGCTCGACCACCTGCTTGTAGCGGATTCAAACGCTGGGCAGATTGCTGATTAGAGAAGGTTCTTGTGATCTGTGTAATATTTCGATGGGTTGAGAGCCCCTTCCAGCAGGTGACGCATTCTTCTAGGGCCAATTTTATGCTCAAGGAGTTCCCGGTCCACACAATGGTGTAGTTGCGCTTCAGCTGGGGTGAAGGTCTTGGAGAAGAACCCACAAGTACGCAACTTTCCCGAGGAGCGATCTTCTGAAGAAGATCGGCGCCGGCACAACTGAGGCAGGCAGCGACTTCTAAGACAAACGGGCGTGAAGGTGTACGGGACGAGAGAGAACAGGAAGCGGATAGCGAATGCGGCTTTCAGACGTTTGAACGCCTCTGAGCCCTCGGGAGGCCAGAATTTGGGGTCGGCACCCTTCTTGGTGAGGGACAACCAAGGTGCCACCTGAGATGAGAATGAGGAATAAATTGCCTATAATAGTTGGCAAAGCTAACATAAACGCTGAATGGCCCCGACGGGCCATCTGGTCGAGGCCATTGCAGGACTGATGAGAGCTTGGTGGGTCCATCTGTAGCCCTTGAAGCGGACACGATGTACCCTAAGAGGGCAGTGAGGTGCGTTCAAAACAGACACTTCTCCAGTCTTGGCATAAAGTTGGTGACTCCGGAGCGGTCTGAGCACCTGGCGGGACGTGGTGACGGTGGGTCTCCAGGTCTGGATGAATAGATGAGAATGTCATCCAGATTAGACAATAACACAAACGTATAAAAGGTCCCGGAAGATTTCATTCACAAAGTTTGGAAAACAGCCGAGGCGTTACAGAGACCAAATGGCCATGACGAGATACTCGAATCGGACCATCCCGGGTGTTAAAGGCTGTTTCCACTTCAGTAACACCTCTCGTATGCGAATCCGATTGTCGGCTCTCACGGAGATCTCAAATTAGAGAAAGATTTTTGCGCACGTAGGCGGTCAAAAAGCTTCGGTGATCTAAGGCAGGGGTACCGATTCTTGACTGTTATTTTTGTCAGGCCTCGGTTATCGATACAGGGGCCGTAGGGTCCCATCTTCTTCTCGACGAAGAAGAATCTCGGGCTCCCGCAGGTGATGAAGACTTTACGTATGAAGCCCTTGAGTAGAGTTCTTCTTGGGATATAGTCGGTCATAGCCTTTGGTCTCCGGGACGGAAGCGGGTAAACTCTGCCTCGAGGAGGAGTAGTCCCAGGCTGCAGATCAAATTGGGCAACGAAAGGGCCGGTTGCGGAGGCAAGATACGGCATGTTTTCGGAGAAACATCAGCGTAGTCCTGGTAAGGAGCAGGCCAGATACATGGCAGAGACTTCGTAGGTTGGTAACGGCTTGAATGAGCGGGGCGGAATGCACGAAGGCATCGTGAGTCGCTAACATGGCGGACCCAACGAAGAATCTCTCGCCTGTGTTCCAATTCAGGGGCTGGAGCATGCTCTTTGACAACTCAGAGGGAGGCCCTGGAGGACTATCAGAAGAGGACGGAGGCAGTAGAAGAATTCATAGATTCCTGCTATGTAACGACCGCCGCAATCTGCAAGATGAGGGGCGCAGTGCAGAAACCGAATGGCATCCTTGAGGCATCGCCACTGACGGGAGGACACGAACAAGGGTTTCTGCAGGGAGGTCACTGGAAGACGATACTGAGACTACAGGCATGGCTAATGAAGTTACCGGCGGAACCCGAGTCCTGGATGGGGTGGGTCTGGAAGGTGACTGGCCTGGCGAGGTTCCGCAAAGAACCGAAAGGGTCAGACGGGGAGAGGTCGCACTTCACCTAGGGTTGCCTCTCCTAGGAGCCCTAGGTGAGGAAGTTTCAGGGCGCACGGACAGTCTCCATTGAAGTGACCGGAACCGCCGCAGTAGAAGAACAACTGCCCTGAGACGTCGCTGTGAGCGTTCCTCCTGGGTCAGATGTGGCACTTTACCACCTGCCATAGGTTCGTCCTCAATGAAAACCGTTGGCCGGAGGAAGTGGAGGGGTCGATTGGAAGACAGGAGCTAAGCGAGGTCGCCGGCGTGGTCGGGTGGACGCGCGTTGAGGAGGAGCTACCTTTTGTCTCTACCGCGAAACGGATATCGATCCGGGTGGCTAACAGAATCAGTTCTTCCAAGGAGCGTAGGCTGGTCGCGATACCGCGCAGCTCGTCCTTAATACGTCCCGAAAGGCCTTGCCAGAAAGTAGCCACCCAGAGCCTCGTTGTCCAGGCTAGTTCCGAGGCTAGAGTGCGGAAAATGCACAGGAGTAGTTCCCACAGTGGAGTCGCCCTGCGGAGGCGGAGCAGATGCTGCGGACAGCTGGGAGGTAGCGACCGGGTTCTCAAAGGACAGTCCGGAACCCTGGAGGAAGGATTGCAAGTTAGCCAGTTAGCGGGTCTCCTCGGTACCACAGGGAGTGAGCCCAGGGCCAGAGCTTCGCCAGTTAGGAGGCTAATAATAAAGGCGACTTTAGCCGTGGCTCGAGTCGGAGGAAATTGATGTCCCAGCATCTCGATGATTATAGAACAATGAACTGATGAAACCTCTGCACTTCTTGGAGGTTCCATCATAGCGAGCGGGGAGCGGCAGATGCAGAGAAGTCCCGTGCCAAGAGCAGGAGGAGCTGAGGCTGAGGAGCAACTGGTTGCAGGTGGGACCGGCAGCGGCCGCAGGCGGAGGTAGGCGAGCCGCAAGGGTTCTGCATCATGGCTGCGAGCTGTCGATGCGCTGACTCTGCTGGGCGAAGGCGTCGTAACGTCCTGAAGTTCGGGCAGAGGTACCCTCGGCGGAATACATGGCCAGCTTGTACTGTGACGGTTCGGTGGATCGCTGGACAACGCTAAGCGAGGTGGTAGTTAGGCCACGCCAGGAACAGGAGTCTAAGTAGACCCCCGGTTTTCACCAGAGCCCGCCGCAAAGCGGATGGACTTGCTGACGGCGTGAGACTACCAGGTCGTTTACCCTGTACGTGACTTGCTTACGCCAGGTGGCGCCGGTGGTACTGCGTGGTACAGAATCGTAATCCAAAGCGCGTAGTCTGGATCCAGGACAGATGGTCAGGGCAGGCTCGGCAGAGGTACGTGGTCAGAGACGGACAGACGCGTCAGGGCAGGCGGCAAACAGGCAAGGTCAGGAAACGTAGCGAACGGACTGGGACACTGGATAAGCAGTATGGAACAAGGACACTCCAAACTCCTCACTAAGCACACAACAATCTGGCAACAGGTGCCGGGGGCGGATACCATTATATAGGACCAGCGCCGGCAATAAGCTAATTACCGGGACACTGGCCCTTTTAAATTTAAAACCAGCCGTCGCGCGCGCTAGGGGGCGCGCATGGCACGACGGCACGTCCAGGACAGACAGGAGCGCCGCCCTCTGTTCAGCGGAGCGGCGGCCAGGTAAGCAGCCGGTGTGGGGACGCAGGGTGGACGCGGGTGACCGCAATGACCCGCCCCCCTCCCCCCCACGCGGCCCTGAGCAGGAAACGGCAGGTGGGCAGCGATCGCCGCGGCGCCCATGACACAAGTGAGTGCTTAGTCCAGTCCAATATTGAAAAAAGTAAAAAAATTAAAAAGTCAAATAAAATTAAAAAAAAGGAAAAACAAACTAAATAACGGAAAAATACATACCAAACTTTTACCCATTATAAATGCATGTTTTGCAAGAAAAGAGTACAAATATTTGGCCTATGCAACATTTTTATATTATATCTTTTTGAAAGTAATATGGCTCATCAGCTTTAATTTTCTTTTAATCTGCGACCAATTTACTCAGAAAAATTTAAGACCTTGTCCTTTCATTATTGCTATCTGTGTCTGCTGGGTTGGCTATTATGTCAGCTTTCTTGAAATCCTGGGGGTATCTGAGAACTGGGAGGGACTGATAGGACCAAAGAAACATGACTGCTACAAGTGACGCCAAGTTCTGCAGTCTCAAACCAACCAACTTTGTTACAATACTGCATTTTGCAGTATGCATCTGAGCTCTCCGACTGACTGATCCATCACCCTTCAATCTTACAATGATGAGCCAAGGATCCATTTGATGTATGCACTGGAAGCTTTCAGGTGCATAAGGCAAACAGGTCAGTAAAGACCAATGTAAAGAAAGCCTTATAATACACTACTCACAAAAAAGTTAGGGATATTTGGCTTCTGGTTGAAATTTCATGATGAACATAAATATCTTCTTGGAATTTTTAAATAAATGAACTAATAGGGACCAATCTCTTAACTTTAGATTGACATGTTTAACTGTCTTTTTAGTAGTTTCAGTACTTTTTGCACATTTTGACATCATGAGACCAAGACCACAATATACAATTGAACAACTGTACCTCGCCATTGTGAGGCTTCATTGTAAACAATGCCTTGCGGAATCGGATGATGAATGCCACACAATTCCAGGCATGTTTAAGGGAGGTGAAGAGGCACCAGGTGTCATGTCAGACCATTCGTAACTATTTACATCAGTGTGTTCTGCATGCTAGATGACTGGTAAGGGTACCTGACCAGTACCTGACCTGGCTGATGCATAGCGCCCTCCTTGACATCTCCAGCATTGTTGGCGGTCATCATTTCTGCTCAAAGTGAATTGACTTTCATCACTTAACAGCACTGAGGACTGAGGTCCCTCATCCAGCGTAGATGCTCCCTGACCCATACAAGATGATGATGCCTGTGCCTAGTGGTGTGGTCAGGTTTTCTAGCATGCTGACCACACTGATGTAAAAGGTTACAAATGGTCTGACAAGAACACTTGGTTGCCTCTCACCTCCCTTAAATGTTCCTGGAGTTGTGCGGCATTATCTTTTTGGTTTGAAAGGGCATTGTTTACAATGAAGTGGTCATCAGTGTGTGATGGGGACAAAGGATGACCACTTCTTTGCCTTTCTGTGACTCTTCCAGTCTCTCCGTATCTTTGATACAACCTGCTGATGACACTCTAAGTTCAGTGGCCACTTTCGTCTGAGGGCATCCTGCTTGATGCCTCACAATGGCGAGGTACTGTTGATCGATTGTAAGGTGTTGTTTGTTTTTCATGATGTAAAAATGTGAACAGCAGTATGAGGAGGACTGTTTAAATCCCAATTCAAATTGATCCCCTAAATTATTGGGTGATTCAGGTATCAAACACCTGTTGTGAATTTTGCCATTAAAGGGGTTGTCTCGTACAAGTATTTTCTCAGATTTTTGGGGACAGTAAATATAAGCACTTTTGTAATTGGGTTGCATTCCTAAGTCACTTAGTATAGTAGATAGGAGCTTTTCTTTGCATCTGTTTTCTATTTCTGCTGCTAGTAGGAACACGCCCCTTTTCTGTGATTGGCTAGTCGGGACACGCCCCCAGACGGATTCTGTCCTGGACATGCCCCCTGCACTATGATTGGCTGGCTGATATTTCATTAGCCTTTGGGATACCCCCAGACAGGAAAAACCCCAGACAAAGCCCCCCGCGCTGTGATTGGCTGCCTGCCAAACTCTGTGTTTACTCCCTCTGAGCTGTTATAAAACCGAAAGTAAAACCAGCTATGTGAGAGGGCTGCTTGGCTTATTTCTCATCTCCCGCTCCAAGGTGAATGATCTGGCTATTACTGACTGTTTTAACTCATTTATCCCCTCATTTTAACACAGTGTTATTTTTCCTGTGCTCCCTCCTTATAACACCAGGGCACACCCGTCTTCCCGCCTGATAAAAAGAGGGGGAAAGGGGGGGGGCAATGTGCATTCCTCACATGTGTTTCTCAGTTAACTGGGTTTGGTTATAGACAGCAAGTAGCTTGTGGAGCATGGAGATGAAGGCTCTGCAGACACAAGAGAACACTGCAGGAGGCTGCAGATCTGTTCTGTCCAGCAAACTTCCCCTTCTA